>LNAR01000373.1:1061-30498 GCA_001630585.1 Pseudogymnoascus sp. BL549 | reverse complement strand
CGACCACCATGCCCAGCACAACCCCCATCCCCAAGACATCTCCCTTCGTCACGCCCCCTCCCCCAATGCGTTCTCGTCCCCATTCTCCCTCTCCCTCTTTGAGGCGAAAACAATACCCGAATCGGTCGTCGAGGGCGGCGGAGGGGCAGTCGAGGATCCCGGAGTCGGCGGGGACGTGGATGTGTTGTTTGGGGTCGAATTTGTTGATGGTGTCGGGCTCGGAGGTGTGAGAGGTGGAGAGAAAGTGGGCGTAAGTTTGACCGACCATTGTGATCTGCGTGTTTGTTGACAGGGTGTTTGAGATTGGTGATTGCTTTGATAGTTTAGTAGCTTGAGAGTTTGAAAGCTTCGGATCTTGGAATCTTGGGAACTTGATAAATCTTGGGAGCTTGATAAATCTTGGGAGCTTGATAAATCCTGGGAGCTTGAGGAATATTGGGAGCTCGAGGAATATTGGGAGCTCGAGGAATATTGGGAGCTTGAGGAATACTGGGAGCTTGATGAATCTTAGGAGCTTGAGGAATACTGAAGTCTTTGCCGGGAGGATTGAATGGCGATTATTCGGCTTAAAAGCAAGATCTGGATTTTGGAACGAAGCTTTGCTCGCAGCGATAATTGGCTTGCAAATGGAAATTTTGCTTGCAACGAGCATATGAGATGAATGGTAACGGTAACACCCTACTGTTGAGAGTAGAGCGAGAGCGAATGGATGCAGAAGGCTCACAATGACGTTGACAACAAGTGAAAAGTTGGTATAATACCCATACCAGCGCCAACAGAACGAGAAAAATAAAAACCTACACCTAGCAAGACCTACCGCACCGGCACTACGTAAACATCACCCCTAAAAGAAATATCCCAAAGTCAAACGTTCGGTGGTGCCACTCCTCTGAACCGCGGGGAGGAAGTGGTCTGTCAAACCTTAAAACCCACGCCGGTCCGCCCCATCCCACGTCGCCAACCCCACCAAAGCCTAGCCTCAAAAGCAGTCGTCTGCAACCAATATCACATTGAAACGGAAACCAAAACGAAAAACTGCCAAATAAAAAAGCCTGGCTGAGTTTCAATCATCTCATGTATTGCCTTTCCCTTTCCCAGCGCATCCTCCAACGGTGACCTTCTATCTCAAGAGAAAAAGACCCTATGCTACACACAACACGTCGTTCTCCCGCATCGTCCACCGCGCATCACAAAAATACAAGAAAACGCCGCATCCCCCATCCCTGCTTGCTGATGCAAATGCCCCCCCTTCCCATCCCCTTCCCTCCCCATCTCATCGTCTCATCCCGTCTTTGTCTTTCATTCCCAAAAATTCCCTCCGCCGGGTATTACAAAGCCGCCTCCCCGCCCGCGCTTCGCACCGCCGAGCAGCGTTCCCATTTTCATTCCTACATCTGTTGTTGAACGGCGCAGAAAAGGGGTTCCCGTTTCTACGTTTCAGATACTCCATGTACATGCCACCACTGTTCTGCAGTGCTGTAAATAGTCCAATATATCCTTTATTCAAGCATCCCGTCGTACACGCGCTGATGAATCTTGACTGCCCCATCAATGCCACTGGTTTTGTGCTCCCATGAATCCCTCCTCGAGTGTGCGGTCCTCGAGGTTGCGGATGAAGTCGCGGTTGCCCCGCGCTCCTTGCTGAGCGCCCTGCGCCGCTCGGCTGCCGCGTCGCCGCTGGCTACCTGGGTTGCCATCTGGCATTCCGTCAGGGGGTGGTGGGTAGTATGCTGGGCTGGGTTGCAGTCGGATCGGCTGCGTGGGGTCAAGGTGACTTGCGACTCGCTGGATAGCTGGTGGGATGCCACCTTGTTGAACCTCCATGGTCGTGGCTCTTTGCCGTCTTCCTTGAGCCTGGGGATATAGACCTTGTTGCGCTGGCTGACCATACTGTCCTCCTGCCGGAATTTGCGGTGGGGGCTGCTGTTGCATCATCCCGGCCTGTGGATAGCCGCCAGATTGGGAGGGGTATGGTGGCGGACCGGCCTGGTGAGCTTGGTTTGGCGGATACATGGCAGAGTTATTGTACATCTGCGCTGCTTGAGGATGGGCTTGGGGAGGATACTGTCCGGCAACCTGTGGCGATTGTGCCGGGTATGATTGCGCCGCATGTGCTTGGGCAGCTGCCTGGGCGGCGTGGGCCTGAGCCTGAGCAGCAGAATGCTGTTGCGCAAGCTGGGCTTGTGCCGCCTGTGCACGTTGCTTGCTCAGCGCTTCAGCCTGTTGCTGCTGCTGGGTTCCTGGGGCAGGTGACCTGTTGGAAGAACTGGTCTTCAGGTTCATGGGTGGCACAAACGGCCCAGTGTACTTCTGCTGGGTGATGAATGGATGGAGCTTTGCTTGCTGAGGGGACCATCGCTCCAAGGGGTTGATGTTCAACAACCCGCGGATGAAGTCGATGAATGCTACCCTGTTGTTCATCTCTGTATATATTGTTAGTGAGCTGTCATAAGGGATATTTCTTGTAGATCTTACCTCGTTCCACTTCATTTGGCTTCATGTTTTTCCTGGGCATAGCATATGATCGGATTATCTCTGGTAGAGTCGTCGCCTGGAAGTATTTCTTGCTCGGCTGCTCTTTGGAACCATGCTCCCGTGAGTATTGTTCCATGCTCTTCAGGTGATATGTTCTCCTCCCAAAATCGTCTACATCATGGCGCTTCTCAAAGAATTCGCCAGACTGTTTCCCCATCTCCAACATCCAGTTTGGTGGGTTGCCTAGCATCTCGACAATGCGCGACACCTGGTTATATTCGGATGAACCAGGAAACAATGGTAAACCCAAGAAAAGTTCGACCACAATACAACCCAATGACCACATATCAATCGCCGAGGAATATGGTAGGCCAAGAAGAACCTCCGGAGATCGATAGAATCGAGACTGAATATAGGTATAAACAGTCTGGCGTTCATCACACGCCGAGCCAAAATCAATGATCTTAATGATGGGGCTCTCGAGGTTTTTGAGTAGGATGTTCTCGGGCTTCAGATCGCAGTGGATAAGGCGCGCCTTGTTCAACAGGGCAAGCCCGGTCAAAAGCTGTTGCGCGAATACACGGACAAGCGTCGTGCTTAGACCGCGGAACTGGTTTTGTTTGATGAGTTCGTATAAATTGACGCTCAAAAGTTCGAAGACCAAGCAGAGATGTTGCCTGTGAATGAAGGTATCTCTGAGTCTTAGTAGATGGTGATCGTCGTTCTTGTCGAGCTTGCTGTTAATCTTCATAGAGTTAGTACCCGAAGCTCATTCAATCCCGAAGCAGTACTCACCAAGTCGAGCACCGAGACTTCCATCATACTCTGGTTAAAGTATGCCGTCTTATTCTTGATCACCTTGACGGCGACAACCTCTTGAGTCTTCAAGTTCTGGCATTTAACCACTTGACCGAAGGTACCTTGGCCAAGAACGTCGAGAATGAGATAGCGGTTCCTGTAGTTTATTAGATTGTCATTCATTGGAGTATCTGGATTGTAGCGAGGCTTACTTATGACCGGTCTCTTCAGAACCAAGGATATCGTTGACATATAGAATATAATCGCTGTCCTCGTTGTCGAACCCATCGTTCTTGGTTCCCTTGCTCGGTTTCGTGAGCACTCTCCTGGGGTTTCGGGATGACTCGTATTTGAACATTGGGTTGCATATTCGGTATGTCGACGGCAGATGTGTCGTGAGAGCTTGTAGTGGCTAAACCGAACCATGTTAGCCAGGTCAGACGATGACGCGGATTCCTACTTACACTGATGAACCCTCCCTCTGGGTTTGCTCTTCTGAACGCAGGCTGCGCATTGATTTGTGGTTGAAGGTCCGTAACGGATCTCAATTTCGCGAACTGTGGAATCGGACCACGCTCAACAGGTGGTGCTGCTGCTGCTGGCTGAGGCCGGCGGGGTGACTTGGGGTCATTGCCAAAAACGGCATTTAGCTGTGTTGTAGCCGATGGTGGGTATGAATCCTGGCTGTTGTTCGAGGAATAGGGCGTTATGGGAGGCAGTTGTTGCACCTGCTGGCGTGATGAATAGTACGAGTTTGGCGATGAGTAGCTCGGCCTCGTTGGAGATTGCCGGTTGGTATATGGGTTCTGGCTGCCCTGAGGACTCATGTAAGGTGCGGCTCCAGATACAGCCTCCATCGGGGAGTATCTTTGAGCTGCCGATGACTGCTCTTGAGGGCTTGTTGGGTGTAATCCCGAGCGGCTGCTGGCGGACAGATGCTGCTGGTGATGTGGTCGCATCGGGTACTTGACGCCGCTGTACGGGTCCCCAATATCTTGCATGGCTACGTCTCCGTTGCCGTCTCGGGTTTGAGGGGTATTCGGCGTTGATGCTGTCGCAGACTGTCCTTGCGAAGCCGGGTTCGTTCCAGCTTGGTATTGATCGAGCCTGTAGTTGGGCTGTGCACCACCCGCACCGTATTCCCGTGCTTGCTGAGGTTGGCCTGACTGTGAATTGGAATCAAACCTACGAGCACCTCCGCCAGTACTAGAATATGCCTGCCATTGATCCATGACAGATAGATACGTTCGACTTCGCTGCGCTGCAGAAGCGGGGCTTGCGCGAGCTTGTTGTTGGGTCGACCTGGCGGCGCGGCGTCAGGCCAATCGCGAAGGAACGCGTGGGAGAGGGCCAGTATTTGCTGGGAGAGAGGCTAAGGGGGCCTGTAAACGTAGATGCCTTCTTCTCAAAGATGCATCATGATGCTGGCGACAGCGTGAGTATGTTGTTACACTTGTACGCCAACGTCAGGTCGCCATTACGAGTTAGCGCCAGCGTCGCGGTTGGTTTGGCGAGCCCAGCGACGACCAATACGGCAGAGATGACCACAGCGGTGTATTGCTTATTTTTGAAGTATCCCCATTGATTTTGACAGATATGTTGGTCGCATGCAGGCATACAATATATAAGGCTTTGCATTCTACAAAAATGACTACTTCATTGCTCATCATTCACCGCGTCCATCTTGTCACAGACTATTAAGTGAGCTGTTTTGTGACTGCTGATGGGTGCATAAGAGTCCCCACACACTGATGAAATTGTCTCTACAGCACATCACACCTGTCAGGCACAATGCTCCACAGCTTTGTCTTGACAACTGACAACAATCATGCGCAGCCCCAGAGGGGTTGGATATATTTCTTGTTTGTTGTCCTGCAATTCATCTATACTGACTGGGATGCCCAAGTATTTTGGGCTGGAATCGCGGCTGCGCTTAACAACCGACCAACGCAAGATCAGATCTGGCGCCAATCCCGAAACATATTTCATGTGCTTGTAGTCAAGCCAACGGCGGCGCAGATTGCCAGTCACATGACTTCGCCTTTCTCACCTGGGTTCTTATTCCGATATAAAAGAGCTCCATTCTTCGTTGGGGATCGATAGTGTTGTTCTGGTGATGAGGCTGGCAGCGTTCCTGAGGTAGCACGTGCTGTTATCAGAGTCTCAATAATCCATATCTGATGTTCTACTGTGGCTGTACTAAAAACCAAATCCCCATCTGCCACTTCTCATTGTTTTCATCATCGGAATAAAGAAAAGGAGTACTTGTCTGTATTGAGGTTCTGCTCGTACATATTGTCAATGGCTTAGTGATGTATTGAATGTATTGTCGTAGCTTCTGATTGGCTACTTTTGTAACAATGGTTTATTGTGGATCCTAGCGGCCAGGCTGAAGGGTCACAGCCTGGCCATTTGGTGGGCGAACTCCAAGTTCTGACTGACTTCAAGAACGATTTCTGAATCTCGATATCACCTCTTTTTTAGTTTATACTTTCTAACATTCCCTTATATTTGCAACTTGGCCGTTAGCAAGCAGACGCTATACTCTCCTACTTCCTTTAAAATTTGCCACCATCAAACAAGATTTCACATTTCCCTTGTCCAGACTGCCGATAAGACCTCAGCCTCGGGTTCCAACCTCATACTCCGAACACAAAGAACCTTCTTCTATGCAATAATTGCACCGAAAATATGCCGCTCAACTCCACCGCAGAGGCGGATGTTGAGCCGAATCATCCGTCGAACGACAAGCCCTCAGAAGCAGTTACGAACGTTGGTGACGATGCCAAAAATGCGACTGCCGAAGCAGATACTACCGCCACCACCACTCCTCTTCATGCGCCACAGGATGCTGAGGGAACCGCAAGCCCTGCAGACAACATGGATGCCATTTTAGAAAACCTGACAGAGGGAATTCGCAATCAAGAAGACATACAGAGAGACATCACGGCTCGGGCAAATATTGCGCTGGTGGCGCAAGAGGATGAGAGAGACGAGAAGAGAATCGAGAGGGCGACTACCAACAGAGACAGGTTGGCGAATCTGAAGCAGAAACAGCTACGACGCATGGACCTGATCACTACAACCTCGACACAAAAGAAGGCCATTAGGGACGAGATTCAGGATATTGATGAGAAGGTGGCGGGTCTTGATAATGATATCATCCAGTCCAAGGAGCGAATCCAACTGCGACACATCAAAGCAGACGACGCAGATAAGAAAGATGGCGAAGGTTCCACCGCAAATAGGCGTATGCCTAATGAAAGCCAGCGCGATTTCCTCATCAGGACTGGCAAGATCACACCGTTTTCCAGGATGGAAACCAGGCCGACCACAGGACCCGAAGGAGAACTGACAGACATTTTGATGGAGGCTGAAGAGGCAGCCGAGCTTCCCAACGTGACTGGTGATCAGTCCGCGGAGCCACGATCTCATCAATATCTGAGAAAGCCAGGCTTCGAGGACATCAGTGAAGTCAGCAGCCCGACCGATGAAGATGCTGGACCTTCGCGTCCTCGCAAAAGGCGCCGTGTTGGAGATGGCAGTGCTGTAACTTCAGCTGAAGCATCCGAAGGAGAGATTATGTTTGATTCTACGAGACCTCGGAAATCCCCAGAGGCCGACTCAGCTTACACTCCTGACGTAACTGACACGGATTTCGTTGTTGGCGATGAAGAGGAGGATGACGACGGAATCGTTGATATTGGTCGAGCTGTAAGGAAGGCGGCCAAAGGGAAAGCCAAAGCAAAGGAAGTGATAGAAAAAGTTGTAGACGATGGAAATGAAGCCGATTATCAGAAACGACTAAAGGACTGGGTGGCTAAGCGTAGCCGGGCTCGCCGCATGAAGCTTGGAGAGGCGGAGGATATTGACGATAGGGAAGAGGAGTGGTTCAAGCGCAGTCCTGATGCCCCCGATCACCATTTACCGAACAACTTGAGACTTCCTGGGGACATTTATCCAGCTCTATATGATTACCAGAAAACCGGCGTACAATGGCTTGGCGAACTGTACGCATCCCAAGTTGGTGGTATTGTAGGAGATGAGATGGGTCTTGGAAAAACGTATGTATTAGTGCCCGCAGTCTGATACCACAGTTCTAACTGTGATTTAGAATTCAAGTTGTCTCTTTCATTGCGGCGCTACATTTTAGCAAGCAACTCAACAAGCCTGTTATCGTTGTTGCCCCTGCGACGGTTCTTCAACAGTGGGTGAACGAATTTCACAGATGGTGGCCGGCTCTACGGGTGTCCATATTACACACCTCTGGCAGTGGGATGCTCAATGTTCGCCAGGAGAGTCGTGCTGAAGATGAGGATGATGATATCACGCGACCACGCGGGGCAAAGAAAGAGCCAAAGGCCAAGAAAGCGGCAAAGCGCATTGTGGACCGCGTTGTGAAGCAGGGCCATGTGCTCGTCACCACTTACGCCGGTCTCCAAACATACGGCGACCTGCTTGTGCCTGTTGAATGGGGCTACGCTGTGCTGGACGAAGGTCACAAGATTCGAAACCCAAACACGACTGTCACCATTTATTGCAAGGAGCTACAAACCCCAAACCGTATTATCCTCTCCGGCACGCCACTCCAGAATAACTTGATCGAACTTTGGTCATTATTCGATTTCATCTACCCGATGCGCCTTGGAACGTTGGTCAACTTCCGCGCTCAGTTTGAGATTCCAATCAAGCTCGGCGGCTATGCTAATGCGACAAATCTTCAAATTCTGACAGCTACAAAATGCGCGGAGACCTTGAAAGAAGCCATCGGCCCTTATCTCATTCAAAGACTGAAGGCAGATGTTGCATCCGACCTTCCGAAGAAGACGGAACAGGTTCTGTTCTGCAAGCTCACAAAGCCACAAAGAGAAGCCTATGAGGAGTTTTTGAAATCCGAAGAGATGACATCAATTCTAAACCGCACAAGACAGTCATTGTATGGAATTGATATCCTGCGTAAGGTCTGCAACCACCCAGATCTCTTGGAACCGCGATTACGGACCAGAGCAGGGTACAAGTGGGGAAACCCAAACAAATCTGGCAAGATGCAAGTCGTCAAGGCTTTGATTACGATGTGGAAATCGAAAGGCGACAAGATACTGCTCTTCAGCCAGGGTGTGCAGATGCTCAACATAATTGAAGAGTTTGTGAAGAGTCTCGGCGGGTTTACGTACTTGCGTATGGATGGTGGAACTCCTATCAAGGAGCGTCAAACCATGGTCACAAACTTCAACGAGAATCCAGATATCAACATTTTCCTCCTTACGACAAAGGTGGGCGGTCTTGGTGTGAACTTAACCGGAGCAAACCGTGTGATCATCTTTGATCCTGACTGGAATCCTTCTACGGATGTCCAGGCACGCGAGAGAGCCTGGCGCCTTGGACAAAAGAAGGAAGTTACCATTTATCGTCTGATGACTGCTGGAACGATCGAAGAGAAGATTTACCATCGGCAGATTTTCAAGCAGTTTCTGGCTGACAAGATTTTGAAAGACCCCAAACAACGCCAGACATTCCATATGAAGGATCTTTATGACCTTTTTACTCTGGGATCTTCGGAGGACAGCACTACAGAAACGGGAGAAATATTTAAGGGGACGGAAGTCAAATTTAAGAGGGAAACGGAACCGGTTCTCGATTACGACGATACAAGCAAAATGCCTTCACCAAGAAACGCAGAATCTCAAGTCGCCAACGCCAAGGCTGCCCAGGAGCTCATTGCAGGCAAAGCCACGGATCCCCTAGCCCCCACTGATGGCGAGGTTGTTCCATCCGATCTCGAGCGTGACGAGGTGGGCAACTTCATTGGTATCGCCAAAATGGAAGACTATCACGATGAAGACGAAGGGAAAACCTCTACGGAAGAATCTCGTATCATGGAAGGCATATTCGCCCGCTCAGGTGTCCACTCTGTCCTCCAGCATGACAAGATAATCAACGGAAAGCGCGTCGTCCAAGCTGACCGTGGCATGATCGAACGCGAGGCCAAACGTATCGCAGCAGAAGCAGCAGCTGAACTCCGCAGATCTGGAGAACAGGCGCGCAATGTCCCTATTGGCACAGTTACCTGGACCGGCCAAGTGGGTGAAGCTGGCCGTCCTGCACCGGTGAGACGTAGGGGCCCAGGTGCATCGGGCGTGCTTCAGGGATTGAACGAGAGACAAGGCCCTGGTTCTGCACTCAGCAGCCCTGGCAGCTCGAGGAGCGGTACGCCGAACAGTGGAGCGCGTGGCCCAAGGGGCAAGGAATTCTTGACGCTTATCAGGGATTATATCCGTATCCATGGTGGAAGCGTCCCATCGCAGATGCTCGTGGTGCATTTTGGGAACATGTGCAGGACGCCCCAGCAAACGGCTGATTTTAAGGCCATGCTGGATGAGGTTGCGGAGATCAAGCGGCCGAATGGAGTGAATGCGCGAGGAAGATGGGTGTTGAGGGATGAATTTAAATGAACTGGAGTTTTGGGGAGTTTGGTCACATGAAGGCATTATTTATGCTCATGGCTTGCATTTGGAGGAAATACCCTGGGAGCATTATTATAGGAGGGAGATTGGGGGAATCAGAGAAAGTTCATTGCGCGATTTACTGACGCCCAGATATGAGCCTTTCAGGGGGTTGGCAATTATGGCTTCACTTTACGTTAATAAAGAGAGAGCATTGAGCAACGGCAGTAGCATGACAGCGGATGCCTTAATGATAATATAGAGAAATGAAGACGCTCAACCCATTTTATTAACAACATTTTGGGCTGTGACTGTTGCGATATTCAAAGCGAAATTTATTGTAGGCCCTCATTTGCAATGAGGGGAAGCTAAATATATAGCCTAGAGACCACGAGAGACTAAAAGACATAGGGTACCACAACAAAGATCGGGTCCAGGTAGTAGCAAAGAACAGGTCATAATTAAGGTACGGCGGGGTCATCGACAGGCTAATTAAGATTTTGGGCTGTGAGCTAGCATGTTATTTTGAAGCTGAAAGGGTCGCTATCAAGATTGCTGTTGTTTAAAAGCACCAGTAACGTACACCACGACGGATCACGTAATGATTTCAAATCTGCACTCTAATGTTAAAATGTAAAGAAATATAAATTAATGTAATTACTTGTAGACTTATTTTTTGAGCTACCCTGAATCGTGGGTGTATAATTCGATAAGGGCGCCTGAGACTATTTACCCCAGGGGCTTGGTATGCGTAACGCAATGAAGTGAAGCTTGAGAGCTTAAACCCAATCCATGATCATCGCCTCCCTTAATCTCCCGCCGTGACGACGACGACGATCAACAACTGGTCTACTGCATGATTGTAGTAGTGCTTATTCCAATATTTGAATTTATTTATTGCAAGAATCCTACGTTGGAATTTACACATTCCCTGTGCCTTGAGCCCTCGATATAATCAATCTGATAATATCGTCGATCTCCTCCCGATTCAGGGTAAAACAGTGTCGCACAAGCCACCAAAACGTCATATCCGCTCCGCCAAGACCGATACCGAGGCCGCCCTCTCCTCCCAGGAATCTATGCAGAAAACTAGAAGCTGGTCTCGAACACGAACAACTCTGGCGCTGGCGCAAGGCGCAAGACATACTCCCTCTGCAACGAGTGCGCGACACCGACGGTCTCTCGCCCAAACGCACCTTCATGTCCGAACAGAGCGAAGATGCTGTGCCGCCCAGCTCCGTGCCCCTCGCGCCCTCCGCGGACCCCCCAGCGGACCCCAAGCCGCAGACCGCAACAGTCACGCCTGCCACTGAAACTGTCGAACAACCGCTGAGCGGGTTCGAAGATGCGCGGCGCATTGTGAGGCTGCTACAGTGCGCGCAATGCTCGTTGCCACTCCGCGAACCCATGACGCTGCCCTGCGGCAACTCGCTGTGCAAACAGTGTCTGCCAGAGATACATACGAGGCCGAATATAACGTATCCAGCGACTGCGGCGCGGATGCAGGGGATCGATTGCCCGTTTCCGGAATGTGGGAGGGACCATGCGCTGGGGGATTGTAGCATGGATGTTACGCTGTCCAAAGTTGTAGCCCAAGTAAAAATCTCAATGGACGGATTTCGACCGGCCATTGGCGAGGCACCGTTACTGCTTGAGGAGAAAGACGAATGGGCAGCTGCCGGAATTGCAAGCCTGAGCGGACGATCACCGAGGAGTAGAGCTTTGCCAGGTGGGCGGTTGATAGCAACATACAAGATGGTGGAGTTGGGCGAGCTCGCACACGACTCGGAAGTGGTCTACAAACCCCTCGCCAGTGTGATGAGAGACTCCAAAGACCTCGACTCAACGACGCTCGATGCAGTCAAGGAAAAGATCCGCAGCGAGTTCGACTGCCAAATCTGCTACGCCATCTACCTAGACCCTCTCACCACAACATGCGGCCACACATTCTGCCGCAAATGCCTCCAGCGCGTCCTAGACCACTCCTCGTACTGCCCAATCTGCCGCCGCCTCCTTGACCTCTCCCACGACATATCCCCCACCCAATATCCCTCCAACAAGCGCCTCGCATCCCTTCTCACCGGCCTCTGGCCATCCCTCCTCACCGCGCGCCGCGCCCTTCTCGCAACCGAAGAATCCCCCAACACCCCCGACCTCGACCTCCCCCTCTTCGTCTGCACTATCTCCTTCCCAACTATGCCCACTTTCCTCCACATCTTCGAACCCCGCTACCGACTCATGGTGCGCCGCGTCCTCGACTCTGATCGCCGTTTCGGCATGCTCCTCCACAACCCCGAGGAGATCCCTCAGCCGGGCCTCGACGCCACACCCCCTTTCTTCGAATACGGCACCCTTCTCCACATCGTCAGCGCACAAGTCCTCCCCGACGGCCGCAGCCTCATCGAAGCAGTCGGAATGTCTCTCTTCCGCGTCCTCCGCCATGGTGTCCGAGACGGCTATCTCGTTGGCAACGTGGAGCGCGTCGAAGATATCCCTCTAGCCGACGAAGAGGCTCTTGAGATCGCCGAAACTACCAGAAATGCAGTTGCAGTCCCGGACGCCGATGGGGATGAGGATGCAAACGTGGAAGAGGAAGCGGAAGCGGAAGCGGAGGTGAACCCATACGCCACTCTCTCGACACAGGACCTCATGGCTCTGTGCACAGCGTTCGTACGCCGGATGCGTGCTGCCTCTGCACCATGGATGCACGCACGCACACTGCGGGTGTATGGAGAGTGTCCGACCAGTCCTGCGCAGTTCCCGTGGTGGTTCGCGAGTGTCTTGCCTCTGCCGGAAAGCGACAAATATGCATTATTGCGGACGACGAGTGTGAGAGAGCGGTTAAAGATTTGTGCGGCGTGGGTGGAAAGGATAGAGAGGGTGCCGGAGTGAGTATTCTCCCCATGATATTTAGGTGTTCTGAGGCTAATGACCTGCGCAGGCCGAATAGGAGTAGTAGCTGTGTGGTCATTTGACTAGCGGTTGTGGGGGTTATGACGGTTGTTTTGGGCGTCTGGGCTGCCCCGGAGGGGTCTTGAAGCGATGCCTTCTTTGTGACGCCTCTTCGCCTTTTGCTGCTGCCGTCGAACTCCCACATCAGTGCGCCTCGGTGCAAGTAGTCGTTGTGGGAAGGTGTGCTGAAGACCTGCCATACGTGGTAGGATTGCTAGGTTTGTGTTTGTATTCATGGCACTGGAGTTTTTGTGCGCATACTGGCGTTGGACATGCGTTGCATTTTTATGGCGTGCATGACTGCTAGAGTCTTGCAAGACTGGCAGCCACTGGAGCTGGGAGTCTTGGTGGGTTATAGGGGGTAAATTTCACAATTCTATGGGGCAGGTATTTTAGGGACTGTATACTATGGGGGTCACGTTGTATAGACCATGGCGGGTGATGAATGACTATAAACATATAAGCATTCATCTGCACGCATTCATGTTCCTTTGCTTGCTATGGCCACTGTGAATATCCCCGCATGCATGATAAGGATGGAATCTTATTATCGTTCTTGGTATCTGCCTATTGTATTATACAGTTTTGCATCATCTAAACGCCATATGCACCCGCCATCTGAGCTATGGAATACCCCTCCGGCATAAACCATATATAGCACCAAGCTCCACGTCATACGTGCTCTCAAATGGCCGTTTCAGGGCTGAAATACTCCTTATTAGGTCTCGGCAATGTGTCGATGTGCTGCTCTAATCATGGAACACGAGAAAACCGAAACGCCTGATATCGTGTCCGATGTCCTCAAAGGGACCGTAAGTCTTACACAACTAGTCTTCGTCAGAGTGATAGAAGCTAGGGTGAGTCCTTCATCTATATCCGCGGCCTCTCGCTCCACCACGTCCACCGCCCCGGTTGCTGTTACCCCTCCCACCAACCATGGTGTCGCTGTACAGCGGTTTCGAGTCGTACTCATCTGTGTCCATGCGATCGTCCCCGAATCCGTATGAGCCGTCCACAACGTCATTCCTGCTGCCACGGTTGCGCTGATTGTAGCGATCGGCTTCACCAGGGCGTGTAGACCTGGCGTTGTTGCGATCCGCCCGAGGGCCAACCGGAATGGCAGGGCCAGTAGGGGCAGAAGCAGGTGCGGCGGATTTAGGGGTGGGGACTACATCGGGCTTGATGAAAAGGTTGAGGACACGCCCGTCGGCCTGTATGTCATTTATTAGTGACATTCCTTTGTCAGGCAAAGCAGTTTGCACTTACAGTCTGGTTATGGAAAGTGTCAATGATAGCGTTGGCACCCTCTCTGTGTTCAAATACGATCTCGGCGATAACGTTCGGCCTGGTCGCAACGACAATGCACTTGACGATTTTACCTCCAATTGGTGTCATTGCGCTCTCAATGTCTGCTGCAGTTGTTCCGGGTGCGAAGTTCTGTGCCTGAACAGTGGTTGGACCTGCAATACCGCGGATAGACAAGCCAGCACCGGCCTTTGGGAGCACATTGAACTGGGCGTTCAAGTTGGGCGACGACGCAGAGTTGCCGAGCAGGGTGCGAAACTGAGCATTGCGGCCGGGTTTCAAGCTCTTGTTCTTGAAGGATGATGGTGCAAGTGGGCTAGGGTTGTTGACGCCGTGGAGATCGTGGGTCCAGTCTGAGTTGACATTGCCTGCTGGAACGGTTCTCTTGGGAAACTTCGCGGAGCCTATGGGTTTCGGGGTGATGGAGCGGGACCGTTCCTAGATTCAACAATCAGCATTCCAACTCTTCGAGTGTTTGCAACAACAGCAGACAGTAACAGAATATATCACTCACTTTGCTAATGCCGACTCTGCTGGCAAGAGAAGGGCCGGTTCCTGGCTTACGCGAGGCTGCGCCAGGGGCGCTTTGGCGACGACCACGGTTGAAGATGTCATCTGCAAGTGCTTCGTTCTTACGTCTTGTACGATCTGGAAGGCACATCATAAGATTGGAGTCAATAGGCAATATGGAGTGCCAACATACCAGTCTGGATGATCTTGTCGAAGTCCACGGCGACTTTGGGTCCTGCCATGGCAAACTGTGGCGTTAGTTTGACTTACCGCTTCAAATATATACCCTCTGACTACGTAAGTATGCCAAGGCTGGATGCGACTTGGAGGAAGTGTTTAGGGGTGGGTATGGAAGGTTTCGAGGAAGGCGCGTTGTGGTCAAGTTCGGGGGCAGCGCGAAGCACTTTCCCAATAATTCGGATTAGGTAAGCGAGGCTGAGCGCTCCTTCCCTTGTTGGCTATTTACACTATTCTCATATTATCAGTTCGTCCGAGGAACGTGAGAACATCCTCTTTACATTATCGACGACGGCTTTGGATATTTCTAGACTGGAAACTAGTCACTATTTTGTTTCCGGGAGCCGTTGATAAAATTATCCTTCTATTATTTCCTGCCTGCCTTCAAGCTAATCCAGCCTCTTAGACCCAGGCTCGGAAGACTGAAGTTGCAGCTCGAAAGCTGAAATTGAGGCACGACTTTGGAACAGAGCATATATTCTGTAAAGCTATCCCCTGAACTATACCATGAGAAAAATATCTGGTAATATGTCGCCAGGGGGCAGGAGAATGAACGAAGCTCCAGCTACGAGGTGCCCGTCGTCTCCCTGGAGGCGCCTCAATCGGAGCAAGTCTGTATTCTCACTTGCGCAAGATTTCTTCAAGTTGGCACTCAACACATCTTCTGATGAACCAATACCTGGTCCCCAAAATAGCTATGCAAAATCAGGACCCTGGAACCTTTTTGGATCACTACGAGGGACATGGAACAGTGTGGGCCCCGGTGCCAACTCCCAGAGATCCGGAGGGCATAGCACATCAAAGTCTCCGAACCAGTCAGACGCCTGTAAGCATATACCATAAAAATAACTATGACAAAGCTGACTTTTTAGATCATGAGGATGCATCTTCGTCACTCCTGAGACATCGCAAAAGTCTCCACAACCTCTTCGGGACACTTGGGAAGAGAAACTCTATGAAATCCAGAACAGACCGAACTGCGCAGCCAAATCTTTTGCAAAAAAGAAGCGCGACCGGAAGTAACTTGCAGGTGTCTAACAATCCAAGTATACAATCAATTGAAGATGCAGATCGTGCTTATCCTCCGAAAACCTACCCGGCTGGATCTCATGCAACAATTGGCCGCAGAAACGCGACCCCCAAGGATCAAACTGCAAGGGCAGTATCACGTCCAGACTCTGGTGTTAGTGTCAAGACTATTTATTCTCCTCGGCATGATTACCAAGACAATACGCCAGGTTCACGAGCTCCAGATAACAAGCTAAGGGATGAGGCAGTTATTCAACTGCACAACGCTCCAGTGGAGCTAGTTTGCTCATCAGAAGCACCCTCGCCAGACATAGATTCTAACAGTCACGCAGTTCCAATACCTCAAACGGTTTCTAATTGTTGCCCAGCAACTGAACCTCTGGTTTCCGAGAAGAAAGCTTGTGTTACCAGCTCTTACGCTGGAACAGTATCTCAGAGTCTACATAGAACCAAGCAGAACCTGGACATGGGTGGCCCGGATTATAATAAACTTTTGGCAAATGCAGATATGCCAGCAAAAATCGATATCGATCCATCTTTTCCACAGCGTGCACTGTCATTAGAACACCGATATAAAGATTTATCGATTCGACTCAAGCCTCAACAGGCCTCGAATACCGAAGATGATCCACAAAGAACCTTGAAATCAATTGATCAGAATTCCGCAAGAATGTCCAAGAACTTCAATATTTTTGAGAGACACAGCAACCAAAGTGGATTTTCCGGTCACTCAGTTGCAGAATCAGCATTGAGAACTCTTCCCCGAGGCAGTTGGACAAATACTGATTTTACTGGGCATGAATGCGGAATGTTCACCCAAGATAATCAGGTTGGTGTGAGTACCACTAAGATTTTCATACCTAGACAGGGAGAGGCCCTAGAAAAGAACTTCAATCTGAGAGGCATATAAAAATATATGGTTTCATAGCTAACAGATGGTAGGAAGAAATGTCCAGTTTCGATGAAAGAATTGCAATTCGTGCCAGCTGGAAGAAGGCCGAGACTGCATCCTCAAGAGAGATCATCATACGCAATGAGCGGCCTAATATATCTCCAAATATATCTCCAGAAATCTCACTTTGTGAAACACTATTGGCCAGTCCTCTACTTGTTCCGAAAAAGAAGAAACCATTGCCATCGAGTAAAAAGCGGCGCGCAATGAGGTCCACGGCTAGGAGTAGTTCTATGGGCCCATTCCATATCAACTTTCCCAAAACCGAATTCGGCGAAGCGCACAATGAGATATACCCATCAAAGAGCGATGCCATTGGAAGTTTATTTCAAAGTGTGATAGAGTATTCGAATTATATTCTCTTCGACAGAGGCTCGAACACTTTTTATCCGCAGCCAAAAGGCTACGTCTTCGGACATCTTGAAGAGCAGTCCAAGGATCATAAATTGGAATGCATCTGGCTCCCCATGCAATTCGGACGTTTTAAAGACACAAACCTTGACCAAGGATTGACGCCCAACCATTATGCTGATAGCCGTCGTGGTGGAAACCACCCACTCTCGAATGTTGGAGAATGTGAAGGAGATGCGCCTGCCCCTTCAGCAGCCCAGTCCGAAGAGTCCAATTCCATAACCAGCACACCGTCCAGCAACTCTCTCCTAGACTTTTATTTTGGATTTTCGGAGAATGGTAACCAGAGGGATGCAATAAGCACGTTTAACCCGCCAGCCACTGCCGTCCCGATCTCGTTAACAGTACCACTGCGAGAACCCGCAAAACTAGACCCCCTCTGGGGCGAGATAGACGATGGAATTATAACAGAGCCATTGGATAAGGACTACAGTGTTGGGAAGACGAAGACTTGGGCAGATCTCGGCGTTGAGTTCATCGACAAGTACGCTCCCGACAAAAATGCGGATGGCCAAAAACGAGCAGTTGACGCAGCACGGAATTTTCTCATTGCGGAAGGAAAACTAAATCCCAACTATGATTCAGTCACTAGACCACAGAGAAAAACATGGTCTCGAGACAGAGACGGGAGTGAGGATATTTCATTTTTGCATGTTGAGGATCTTGCAAGATATGAGACTTTGCGAGATGAGTATAGGAGGCATATGGCGCTGAACTTCGAAATCTCCTCGAGTAGCAGCACTCCAAATGCTCTAGACGAGGTCAATTATTTTATGAGAACCCGCGAAGTGTCTACGGGATCATCCCGAGACAGTGGGTACGCAGAGACAGATGCAACGCTCTCCGAGCTTTATTTGGGTTCGCGAGAAGAGTGTAACACAACCGAGGCTCTCCCAGTAAGTTCGCAGGGCAGCTCTTCAAAACCGGCGGAAGATATTGCAGCCTTGAAGGCTATAAACAAAGCAACTTTTTCGCCATGCCATTCGCCTGTTCTGGAACCAACTAGGGACATGGGTGGTGGTGCACCGTCGAGAATCGTGAAAACAGTTAGTTTTGGAAAGTTTGAGTTTGAGAACCCCTTTGACCCCCAAGTTGGAAACAAAAACACCGCAGGCAATATTGACATAGATGGCTTCAAAACGCCACGAAGGGTCCCACTCCAAGGAGCGAGAGCCAATTCCAGACGACAGGGAAGGAAAGTTCAAAACCAACCTGCCAGTCAATCAGAGGCTGTATATTATGGTCCAACTGGTGAACCACTCCAGAAACGGAAACCGGATGAAGAGGATGAAAAAGAAAACGAGGATAGGAATTGGAGAGACATTATGCTCTATGGATAGACACGTATCGACCTTCATTTCGGGCGATCACCGAAATCGACCACACACACGGACTATTGTTACCATATGCACAGCGTGCAATTTTCTGCTCAATCAGCATTTTTAGGACAGCGTCTCTATAAAGACGGCGGAGTACTCCACTTCTGGGCGCCATAGACGGTGGTTAAGGATAGCTGTATTTTACCATGGGAATTCGTTTGTATTCGTAGTGTGGCCACTGTCCTAGAGACAGTTTAGAGTTTCACGATGCAACTGCAGTCATCTCAACCGTATTAAGTTCATTATTCGCTGTGGCTTCCACAGGCTTGGTTGTAGCTATGATACAGGTAATATTGATACAAGTCATATTCGACCCGAACTCGACCTCTTGGTCAGGTTCTGAAAGGGTGGAATTGGCCCCTTTTTAGTTATACAAGAATTGATCCACGACAGGAATTATCGGGTTGTCATTCATTTCGTTTGGTCCTCCGTCCCAGTCGATTCTGTAGCCTGCTCAACTGCGTTCTCTGTAGCTTGATCTGCTACTTTCTCCGTGGCTGGTATCTTCGGCCTCTCCTTGTTCCAAGTCCTAAAGCTTGAGGCTTTAAATCTGTTCCAAGCATCCGGCTCGTACTTGTTCTTAAACTTCGTCACCATGGCCGTAAGCTTTGAGCGCTCTCCAGTAAGAGTTCTATAATCGTCTCGTGGAACCATGCCAACGTCCATCAGCTTATCATAGCCGCTGATCATTCTCTGAGCTAGCTTGAGAGCGTCTTGTTGGTAAGAGGCGTTTGTACTTAAGTTGTCTCTGCGTGACCGAGATCTCCCTTCGTTTGCGCCGCCATAAGTCAAAGTGGCCTTTATATTGAGCATAGACGGCGACACCCTGTCGAGGGCTGCTACGATTCTCTTGCCCTTCTCGAATTTGCCCAACGTAATATCGTCAGGCTTTCGGCCCTCCAGACTCTTAACGGGCCGTGCCTTCGCTTCCAAGGAAGGAACCAATTCTCCAAGATCTGCCTCGATCAAGGCTTGCTTCATCTGCTGGACAGATCCAGGGGAAAGCTGGCGAGTTTTGCTCTCCAGAAAACGGCTCCGGTCCGTGTCGGAACCGATTGCAGTATCGAGATAGATGTGTAGAGTAGGGAGGTCAACACTATCCATGGTTTCTTGCATCAAGTCGATGACCTTGGTCGCATTTCTGAAGGAGTTTGGGTTTTGTTTGTCACGCGCACAGGCTGCAATTGCAAGGCGGAAAGTCTTCTTCTCGAGCATATCCTGTGGCATCTTCTCAAGCACAGCAACAGCATCATCACTGAGGCGGGCCTGTCGTAGAATGCGAAGATAGTCGTGATAGTTCGCACTGTCCGGAGTAACGTTATAATGCAAAGTAAATATCTCCCAGTATAATGCAGCCTGCGTTCCCAACTTAGCCTTCAGCAAGGCCACCATGATTAGAGATAGTGTATTTCGGCCGGGTCGTGGGAAGGAGCTTAGCCCTCTGCCATATGTATCTTTGCGAGTGGCTGGAACTATCCTTTTGAATTGACCGTGTGAGGCTAGAGAAGGGCGAGAATCAACCCTCGCCTGGTCAAGTTTTACGTTCTCCCATTCTTCCAGAGATTCGCTCTCCTGTGGCTTTTCTATCGCCTCGACCCGTCTTCCATGTGGTATAACAAGCTGTGGAACCTTCATCGCCTGCCTGAGGAGGGCAAATATATCATCCCTGTCCCTCTCACCTCCCATCAGCAGAATCCTGCCCAAACTACAGACAAGCTCCTCATCGATCCAAAGATCACCATGTCGCCAGCGACTCGCTATGTCGTCCCACATTCGTCGTGCGTCCATCACAGATTTGTCCCGGAGTGGCCGGAGCTCCTCTGCGCTTATTTCTGTTGTGAGCTTCTTGATTGCGTTATCACGGATAGCGTTGAAAATGATGGTGAATGTGAGGTTATTTGGAGCTCGTATGCCTTTATCTCTCAATTTGGCAGCGATTCCAAAAAGCGCATCCATATCTCCCGCCTGCGCGCATACTTTTAGCACAGAGTTGGTGTGGATGATGTTGGGTTGGACGGGGGCATTCTCGGCGTCCATGGAATGGTATATCGATAATGCGTGGGTAACAGCAGATGGATGCTGATGCGCTTGCTGTGCTAAGCCCCTGAATATGAGAGTATATGTGTATGCATCAGGCGTCTGGCCTCGTTTCTTCATCTCGTTGTATGACTTGACGGCGCTGTTTATCTTTCCCTTCTTGCACTGCCAATCAATAAGATGGTTCCAGCCCACAGTACAATCGATCGCAGCGCTTGATTTTCGAACTAAATCTTCCGCTTCTTCGAATCTATCTTTCTTAAGCTTCGCAAGTGTATCGTCCGCCAGTTTGAGAGGATCCCGGTATTTCATGTCGTACCGCCGCCTCTCGGGCGCAACGACGGCGTTCTCATCGTTGCTAGAACGGTTTCTCCCAGAGGAATTCTCTTTTGAAAACGACGTCGATTGGGACGGTTCCGAGTCCCTGCTTATTCTGAACCTCTGGTGCGGCTCTCCATTTCGCTTTCCGGACCTCTCATCTTCAATTGCGGACTCGGCCTGATTGGCAAAGGTCCGATGCGACAGAGGAGTTGAACTCGCAACCGGCGCACATATCCGATACGTTGAATTCCGAGACTTTGCTGCGATATTTGTCACATACCGCTTTACGTATGGCCGGTAGTTCAACATGGCCGAATCGTTGGAGCTCTCGCAAAGTTCGTGAAGGTTCACTAACTTTTTGGTATCTCAAAGTTTTCACGTGATGTGGTAAATTTATCGGGGCCGGAATAATTATTTCGGCGCAATACAGGGGTAACGCGAAACGCGGGCTCAACGCGTGTACCTGGTGGCCCTTTACGCGTGAATAATACCCAGGGCCTTCAACGCGCGAACTCACCCACCAAAGTGCAACCACATTCTCAAAACATCATCTCCATTGTGTGGCGGGGCAAAATTGAAAAACCACACCGCTATGCCACTTTAGATTTCCATTTCTCTGTTTAACGCTTCATCATGTCGAAATCTGCACGCACATCAAAACTTGCGGAGCTCCGCGCTCTTCGTGAGTCGGGAAAGAAGCGCCTCGATACCTACGAAGTGCACCAAGAGGAGGACCTATACGAAGAAGTGGATGAAGATGGATATAAAAAGGTTATCCGTGACCGCCTAAACCAGGACGACTTTGTCATCGACGACAATGGAGAGGGTTACGCCGACGACGGCCGAGAGGACTGGGACCGGCGGCAGGGTTACGATAGCGCGAGCGAGGAAGATGCTCGCCCTAAAGGAAAGAATGGGAAAGCAGCAAAGAGGAAACGGGAGGAAGATAAGACGAAAAGGGAGAATATGGACAAGGGAATTAACAATTATTTCACAAAGGGGCCTGTAGTGGCGCAACCGAAAGCAAAGGTAACTTCACCGCCCATTTTCCTTGCGACTGGCTTCGATGCTAATGGTTGGATAGCCTGTGAAAACACAAGCAGATGACGATTTCTTGGGAGATCTTCTTGCCGAGGTCGACACAAACGTTCTTCCCCGAGCTTCACATCACCCACCGAAGCAACTGGCTCGGCGGACGAGGGCCCTTTCTCCAGCCATCCAAAGTGCCAAAAACTTATCGGCCAAGAGAGTGAAGCTGGACGAGGCCCCGCTTGCGCATGATGACGATGATGGCAACTTTATTGGTGGGATGGACGACGACGACGTACCAATGAGCGACCCAGCGCCCTCATCGCCCGTTCAGAAAGCGGTCGAGCGGAAAGCACAAGTAGCTATCAAAGCGGAAGAGGAGGATGACTATGATACAATGGAGGTAGCCCAGGCCGACGGTATTGCTGCTGCGAGTGTCAATATGTCCGGTTCAAGGCCTGTGCCGAAGCTTGTGAAACCCGACCCATACCCAACTCCAGCAAGTTCCTCGCCCACGAGGCCGGCGCCTGAAGAGGTAGATGCGTCAGCCTGGAACAATGTCACTTCGCGCCTGAACGTCATCTCCAGCAGCCCTCCGACAGACACCAGGACTTACGGAAAGATGGACTACAAGGATGCAATTGAAGGAGACGGAAGTCTGAATATGTTCTGGACAGACTATACGGAAGTGCACGGCAGTCTCTGCCTTTTCGGAAAAGTCAAAAATAAGAAGACCGGCGAGTATGTTAGCTGCTTTCTCAAAGTAGATAACATACTTCGAAAGGTATTCTTTCTTCCGCGGGACAACAAATATAAGCATGGCAGGGAGACCACCGAGGAAGTGGGTATGGAGGACGTCTACAAAGAAGTTGACTCGATTATGACACGGATGAAGGTGGGCATGCACAAGATCAAGCCTTGCTCAAGAAAGTACGCCTTCGAACTCGAAGATGTGCCGAAAGAGGGCGAGTATCTCAAGCTGCTTTATCCCTACAATAAGCCCGCACTGCCAATTGATCTGACCGGCGATACCTTCTCGCATACTTTTGGCACCAACACCTCGATATTCGAGCAGTTCGTATTATGGAAGAATGTCATGGGTCCATGTTGGTTGAAGATTGAAGATGCCGATTTCACCTTCCTGAACAACGCCTCCCACTGCAAGCTTGAAGTCCAAGTGAGCACGCCTAACCTCATCACCCCTCTGACGGAGTCAGACAGCATGGAGCCGCCTCCATTGACCCTGATGAGTCTTGCCATGAGGACAATCTTGAATGCCAAGGATAACAAACAAGAGATTTTGGCCATCAGCGCCCGTATCTACGAAAACATCTCACTTAGCGACACAACACCAGCGGAGCAGATCCCCTCCCGAACCATCACAATTATTCGCCCTGTTGCCTCTTCTTTCCCACTGGGATTTGAAGATCTCATCAAGAAGAAGAGCCGGGGTCTGGTGAAGCTGTGCAGACAGGAGCCCGAGATTCTCAGCTTCTTCTTAGCACAGCTTGATAGGGTTGACCCTGATGTTATTCTTGGCCACCAGCTTGAAGGTGTGGACTATAGCATTCTGCTAAGCCGCCTTCAGACCAGGAAGACACCTGGATGGTCTAGGATTGGGAGGTTTAGGCGCAGTGACTGGCCAGGCTCTATGGGCAAGATTGGAGGAAACTTCTTCGCTGAACGCTCGTTGATCTCTGGACGTTTGCTCTGCGATCTTGCCAACGATGCTGGTAAATCGACAATGACAAAGTGTCAGTCCTGGAGTCTCACGGAAATGTGCAACCTCTATCTTAGCAGCGGCAACAATGTTCGCAGAGAGGTGGACAATGAGGTGGCGCTGAAGACGTGGGCCTGCACCAAGGATGGCTTGGTGGACTATATCGGCCACTGCGAGGCAGACACGTATTTCATAGCTGCTCTGGCTCTGAAAGTGCAGATGCTGCCGCTGACAAAGGTCCTCACAAATTTGGCCGGAAACTCTTGGGCAAGGACACTCACTGGTACCCGCGCGGAGAGAAACGAGTACATTTTGCTTCACGAATTCCATCGCAACAAGTACATTGTTCCCGACAAAGCTCCATTCAAGGGCAGGCTCAAGATGGAACAACAAGACCAGGACGAGGAGGGCGGAGACGCGAAAAAGAAGGACAAGTATAAGGGTGGTCTAGTCTTTGAACCCGAAAAGGGGCTCTACGACAAATTTGTGCTGGTCATGGATTTCAACTCTCTCTACCCTAGTATCATCCAGGAGTACAACATCTGCTTCACAACAGTTGACCGAACGACACTTTCAGATGATGAAGATAAGGTTCCGGAAGTTCCAACCGACCAGGACCAAGGTATCCTTCCAAAGCTGATTGCAACTCTTGTTGGCCGACGTCGTCAAGTCAAGAGTCTGATGAAAGACAAGTCCGCAACTGTTGAGCAGCTTGCAACATGGGATATCAAGCAGTTGGCCTTGAAGCTTACAGCCAATTCCATGTACGGTTGTCTTGGATATACCAAGTCGCGCTTCTATGCTCGTCCTCTGGCTGTTTTGACAACCTACAAGGGTCGTGAGATTCTCCGCAGTACCAAGGAGTTGGCGGAGAGCAAGTCGTTGCAAGTCATCTACGGAGACACAGATTCGGTCATGATCAATGCAAACGTGGACAACGTCGCCGACGCTTTCAAGGTCGGCCACGAGTTCAAGCGCGCTGTCAATGACAGGTACAGGCTCCTTGAGATCGACATTGATAACGTATTCCGCCGCATCCTCCTTCAAGCCAAGAAGAAGTATGCTGCTATCAACCTTCTTGAGGTGGATGGCAAGTTTGTGGAGAAGATGGAAGTCAAGGGTCTCGACATGAAGCGCAGAGAATACTGTGCTCTCTCCAAGGAAGTCTCCTCCAAGCTCTTGAATGAGATTCTTTCCGGAGACGAGACGGAGATTGTCATAACACGCATCCACGACTACCTCCGCGAGATCTCTGGCAAGATGAGAGAGGATCTCATTCCCACGCAGAAGTACACCATCTACACTAAGCTCGGAAAGAATCCAAAGGACTATCCCAACGCCGACACCATGCCACAAGTCCAAGTCGCCCTCCGCGAGCTCGCCCGCGGCAAGAACGTCCGCAAAGACGACGTCATTGCCTACATCGTCACCGGCGACGGCAAGTCCGCGAACGAGCCAGCAGCGAAACGCTCACACATCCCCGCAGACGTCATGAAGGCCGACTCGGAGCTAAAGCCGGACGCAGAGTGGTACCTCTACAAGCAGATCTTCCCGCCCGTTGAGCGTCTCTGCGCAAACATCTCCGGCACTGATTCCATGCGTTTAGCCGACTGTCTCGGCCTCGACGTGCGCAAGTACAGCATCAACAACAACGTCTCGAGCGGCAACGCAGAGGCGGAGATCCACCCCCTCGAGTCGCAAATCGCGGACGAAGTTCGCTTCAAGGATGCAGCGAGACTGCAACTCAGCTGCAGAGTATGCAAAGGCTCATTCGGGTTCGAGGGACTCCTCGGCAGTCTCGAGAGCTGCTCGCCCAACGGTATTACCTGCCGCTGTGGCGCGACGCTGCGGAATCTGGCTGTCGTGGCGCAGTTGGAGCATCAGATTCGCCAGGAGACGGCGAAGTACTATGAGGGCTGGTTGGTGTGCGATGACCAGGCGTGTGGTGCGAGGACGCGACAGATGAGCGTGTATGGGCATCGTTGTCTTGGGCCGAGAGGCCTGGGTCAGGGGTGTTTGGGGAAGATGGGGTATGAATATTCGGAGAAGGCGATGTATAATCAGCTGCTTTACTTCTCGAGCTTGTTTGATGTTGAGAAGGCGAAGGAGAAGTGTGGGGGGACTGATAGAGGTGAGTTCCTCTTTTCGATTGTTGCGGGGGACTTTTGCTAACTATTTTGATAGATCAAGTGTTGGCGCTGGGTGAACATAATAGGGTTAGGTTTGATACGCTGAAGGGTGTGGTGGAGAGGTATCTGGATAAGTGTGGACGGCAGTGGGTTGCGATGGATAGCTTGTTTGGGAAGCTGGGGTATGGGCTGTGAGAACATAATGAGTGTGGGGGTGGGGGGTTACGATTGAAACATGCATTTTGTATTTCCTGGGCGTTGGAGGAGCGATGGGATGTGTCTTTTTTTTTAATTCCCTGTCTGGATAGGCAAATATGAGTATGATGTTTTATATATATTTGTAGAGTGCAATTGGGTGTGAGTGTGAGAGTGATGGGCACTGATATTGGCTGTGAGATAGCTTGCAATACCATCTCACATCGTCCTATCTTCATTATATACCCATCAACAATAACTATAAACATTTGGAAAGGTATAAGAGAAACCCATACCCCAAAAGTGATTATCCACGACACCTACCACAACGGACCATTTTTGTGGAGCCTCCCAGGGGCACACCCTCATTCTGCCCCTTCCCACCGCCCCCCCAACCGCCAAATCAGGCATGGCCGCCCTCTCCAGTTACCGCAATGTGGCATGAGTAGAAATAAATATATCAACCACCCACGCATCCCACCACCTCCCAATTGAACACGCCCACACCCCACTTCCCTGAATTCGACTACAGATTCCGCATACGACAACTCCCTTCTCTCTGCTATCACAATGGCGCGCCACAAACAAGCGACACCGCTACGACGCGAGCAGTCTTCGGAATACACGAGTAGTGCGGATCGCAATGGCGCGACGCCGTCGAAGAGGTCGAGGAATTTGGATAGTGGCAGCGCTGGGACGCCGGTGAAGGCGAATGGAGTTGCGAATGGGGCAGCAGTTGGTGCACCGGTCGCGGCGCCAAAGAAGAAACAAGCTGGGTTGTTGGAATTGGTTATTGGAGTCAGTGGGATCTATGCTTCTTTGTAAGTCCTCGCTCCCCCGTACCCCTCCTCTCCCCTCCTCCCACCCAAGAAGAGGACGAAGAACAAACCGAAGAACAAAACTAATACTCCCCCACAGCCTAACCTGGGCCCTCCTCCAAGAACGCCTAACCACCACCCCCTACGGTCCCCCCACCGCCCCCGAAGTCTTCAAATTCCCCATCGTCCTCAACACAATCCAATCCCTCTTCGCCGTCCTGACAGGACTCTCCTACCTGCACCTCTCTCGCCCCTCCGGCCTCCCAACCCCCGCCATCTTCCCCACCCGCGCCATCACCCTCCCTCTCGCCGCCGTCGCCCTGACCGCCTCTCTCGCCAGCCCCTTCGGGTATGCAAGTCTCGCGCACATCGACTACATCACCTTCATCCTGGCCAAGAGCTGTAAACTGCTCCCCGTGATGTTTCTCCACGTCACGCTGTTCGGGCGCCGGTATCCCTGGTACAAGTACCTCGTCGTCTTCACGGTTACAGCGGGCGTGGCGGTATTCACGCTGCACGCGTCATCAGCGAAGAAGCATGCCGCGAAGAAAGGAGGGGCCAGCGAGGAAGAGCGGAATAGAGCATGGGGCCTCCTCATGCTGGGAGTGAATTTGCTGCTGGACGGATTGACGAATACGACGCAGGATTACATTTTCAAGACGTTCCAGCCCTACTCAGGACCGCAGATGATGTGTGCGACGAATATTCTGGCGTCGGGGCTGACGATTACTTATTTGTTGGGGGCGCCGCTTATTGCGAATACGCCCCTGGGAGTGTACCTAGGCCTTGATCTCACCAGCGCTGCGACGGGGGGCGAGGTCAGCGCTGCTATGTCGTTCCTTGGTCGCCATCCCGCGGCCTGGGTTGATGTCTTGGGCTTTGCGGCGTGTGGTGCGGTGGGGCAGCTGTTTATTTTTTATACGCTGAGTGTGTTTGATAGTGTGCTGTTGGTGACGGTCACGGTGACGAGGAAAATGTGCACGATGGTGCTGAGTGTGTTGTGGTTTGGACATCGGTTGAGTTTTGGGCAGTGGGTGGGTGTGGGGTTGGTGTTTGGCGGGGTTGGTGGAGAGGGATGGATGGCGAGGAGGGAGAAGAGGGGGAAGAGTGCTGCGGCTGCTGCTGCTACGTCTGGGAAGGGGGAGGTGAAGAAGGAGTTGTAGTGGGATGTGAGAAAGGGGGGGAGAGGGAAGGGGGTGGGAAAAGGAGACGGTTGAGAAGGAGTCATCGTATATACCGCGCCATATCCGCATTGTAAGGAGTTCAGCAGAATAGAGCGAACAGAACAGGCAAAACAGAAAGCTATAGAAAGCGCATCCAGTTCCCCTTCCATCTCCAAAACCACCCAAAATTGCCCCTTTACTGCACATCACAGCATCCCACCCTACATCAGACCAGACCAGGAGAGTCACGGGACTAGGGGATGAAAAGCAAGGGGCGTTTCTCGTATCGCGTATGTATAATTTTCTTGGCGACTTTCTCTCGCATTCTTCTTTTAATGATGAGTACGGGGTGGGGTGGGATGTCGTATGGTACAGTAAGACATCCCGTATCGTATACCGCTGGTCCCTCCATCACCACGCGCCATTATCACATTACGATGGGTGCGGATCACGGGTTGCACTCACACCCGTGCAACACATGCCACACACACCACGCCCGGAGACGACGGCGACGCCGCAGAAGCCGCCACCTGCCCGCCACTTGCCCGCTATATTAGGGTGTGGTGTGGTGTGGTTATTCTAGAAGCCAAGCCAATTCCACGGGCGGTGATGTGCACGCCACTTCATTCCAGGGGAGTAATAGCGTGGGCGTTTTGCACTGCCATCAGCTAGGAGTGGACACTAAAGAAGGTTTGGAGTGGAAGGAAGGGCAAGCGAGGGAGGGTAATTAAGGAACCGAGCGAGACGGGAAGAGGAAAGGGAAGCGAAATGGAAATGGGAATGGGAATGGGAATGGGAATGGGAAAAAAGGAAGGGGAAACGAGATGACGATCGACCTCCCTGCCACGAGCGTGAAATCCTGTCTGTCGCGCTGCGGCGATCACACATGGTGGGATAGGCGATCATGTCAGGTCAGGTCAGGTCAGGTCAGTCAGGAACCAAGGAAAATGTT
Source organism: Pseudogymnoascus sp. BL549 (assembly GCA_001630585.1). Taxonomy (NCBI): domain Eukaryota; kingdom Fungi; phylum Ascomycota; class Leotiomycetes; order Thelebolales; family Thelebolaceae; genus Pseudogymnoascus; species Pseudogymnoascus sp. BL549. The sequence goes on along the minus strand of LNAR01000373.1, from coordinate 1,643 downwards.
GGCTTGTGAGAAATCTAATCTCAATCTCATCTCCTGCGATCTTGGCTGGGCTGCTTGGATCTGCTCGTGTCGAACGGGCGAGGATGGTTACGAGAACGGAAACGCGCGAGGTGAGGAGGAGACGCGGTCGCGTGCGTGGCTGGCCCGTCATTTACACTTTCTCCTTATCGCTGGCTCTAAATATATCCCTATACCATACCATACCATACCATATCATATCATCTAATCTCATCCCTCTCAATCCCTCGCTGGTCGTTTCACAACCCCTAGCTACAGCACAGTTTAATTTCAAGAGAGAGTAAAAATACCACCTACCCGCGTCCTCCTTCATCCACGTTTCAGAACCTTCAGATATGGTCCCCGTGCGTGCAGCGTGCACCGTGCAGCGTAGGATGGCGTAGGATTAGGTGTAGGATCCAGTGTAGTGTAGTAATTTCGGAGCTTTATCAATACCGATGATTCGGCGTCTTTTCTAGCTTCTACTGCTTACTTGCTGTACTGTAAATTAGGGTCCTGTAGGCTTTCTTCTAGGGCGTCTTCTTTTTTGGCTTCGGCTTTCGGCGGTTCTTTTGGGTGGGGATT
>LNAR01000371.1:985-45094 GCA_001630585.1 Pseudogymnoascus sp. BL549 | reverse complement strand
AACCCACAGCGCCTTCTGCACCTCCGCCTCGCCCTCTCCGACGAAAAAATACGGCACCAATGGCAGCAGGCCGCCGAGGAAATACGCCGAGGCGATCGTCAAGGCGGAGGCGAGGGCGCGGTTGGGTGAGGGAGGGGGGAGACAGTGCTCGATGCGCATGAGGAAGGGAAGGAGCGAGGGGGAGGTGAGGAGATGCGATGTCAGCGGTGCAAGTGTCGACTCGGGGATATCATAAGGTTCGAACAGCGCCGTGAGTTCCTCATGAAGACTCGCAGGTGCTGCTGCAATCCTCGCTGCTGTCTCCGCTTCAGTGGCGTGATAACTCGCTCTGTCGAATATCAGTCTGCAACTTTCAACATATCCACACGCACCCAGACTATGAGAAGAAGGACGGAAAACTCACAGCTCGCTCTTCGCGCCTAGCCAGCCACCTAATCCCATACTAATAGCCCCCGCCACCAGTTCCGCCAGTCCACCATAGATAACAACCTTCGTGTCACCCAACGCGCTCAACCCCGCCGTCAGCGCGAAAGGGACCGTCAACCCATCACTAAGTCCAATGGTCGCATCACTGATCAACCGCGCATCGATGCGGGGGAATCGATTTTGTTGCGAGGAGGATGAGGTGAGAGATTCAATATCCGTGTTAGTCGAGTACGTCGACGTCGGCGGCGAGGGCGGCGAAGACGAAGGGAGGAGGGGGGACCGCTCTGTTCGTTCCGAGTGTGCGCAGCGCGCTTTATTAGATGGTAACGAGTGCCCCGGTGTCGAGGAGGAGGAGGAGCGGAAAAAGAGATTCTTAACCCAGACGAGAGACATCTTGCTTTTGGCTTTGTATGTTTCGTTGGCTAGTGGAATCCGTAAAGAGATACTCGATCTCAAAGATCTAGAGCTATAGCTATAGCGAGCACGCCAGAGTATACCGGCCGCGTGCGTACGTGAGTGGCGGCAGGGGTAAGATCGCCAAGTCGAGTCGCAGGGTGTGAGAGAGTTCGTTTTAATCCGTAGCCTGTCGTTTCTGACGTCGTCCCTCACGTTCTCACTTCACCCAACATGAACATCAATATCCACGAATCTTGAGATACCACGCACGACTCTGAGATAAAACACACAAGTAAATACCAACCTCTCTCCCTCACCTGCAGGAGGAAAATCATCTCTTTATACCCCCCATCCCTCCTTCCATCAAAACCACCACGGTATCCCCAATCCATCCACTCCCACCCGTCCTTGCTGGTCAGCATCAATTACATATCCTTTCATTGGCCAGTCCTGAGTACTGTGGTGGGTAAACGCATTCACCGCCTTCCTGTTTCGTGGCGTTGGAATGCATAAGGCTGCGGTTCTGCCCGCGCGCTAGAGGGGGGTAGTGTGATGGGTGCCGCGTTGCCTAAGGGGGGTTACGCGGGCGGCGAAGGCGGGCTGGACTCGGGGGTAGGTCGGGGTCGGGGAATTGGGGGGTTATGTCCGAGATGGACCGGTGAAGGGGGTTGAAGTGGATGTAATGGGATGACGTGGATTTTTATTATTCTTTGTCCTTGGTATTTTAGTTTTTCTTTCTTTTGGTTTTTTTATGTGAGGTTTGGTGGGAATTATATCCGTGCCGTTAATTTTTTATTGGAATTATATGTCGACAGAAATGTCACCGCGCGTTAGATTGCACACTTCATATCCGAAATCAGCAACTCATGCGAGCATAGAAATGATATCTTCCATCTTTCATCTATGTCTATCCATTCTATCTCCCCTTCCCCGCAATCGCATGCTCTTTCAAACATCCAACCCCCCTCTCATGCATTCCTCCCTCCCAAAAATGAAATACCCAAACCCAGAATCCTAGAACACACCATGATGCCCAAATGCAAACTCACAAAAAAACGCCAGCGCTCATCTTTTCCCAAAAAAAGAAACAAAAACAAGAACAAGAAAAAGAAAAAAAGAGAAAATCCCGGTATGACGAAAACAGAACGGTGTGCCACGGCTGTGTAGGTGGTGGACGCCGAAGAGAATGTATGTCCATGAATGGTTGTTTTTAAAACGAGTAGTAGCAGTTGAAAGAAGGGTGGCCGTTTATGATGCGGTGAATGAAGGTGTCTTTTAAACGATGTACAAGAAAAAGCCCAACCCCGTAGTTTGGGTTGGGATAGTGGTCGTGGTTTAGTGATAAAAAAAGTTGTAGTTGTGTGGCGGCGCGGTATTTGTTTCCGGCCGGTGAGAATGCTTGCGCGTATTTATGTATAGGCGTATTGCGTGCGTGTTGTAGGAGTGCGGTGGTATGTTATTGTGAGTATGCCAGGTGCGATATATGCCCCCCTGGCGTGTTGGGTGATGACGATGGGATATATGCAGACAAAACCAGGGGGACGCTCTATGCAACAACCCCTGCCTCCTCACTCTTCAAATCCGAACCCGATATCTTCCCCCTAACTTTCGCCGGCGGCGGGCTCTGCACCCTCGTCTCCTGCCCCTGGCCAAGGCTGCCCAGCGGTAACCGCTCCGGCGAGCTCTGCGGGCTAGTCGGCCTCTCCCGCTGACCGCGCTCTCTCTTCTTCCTCTCCCCCTTCCCCCGTTTCGAACCTGCCATGCTGCCGACTGGTGCAACGCCGCCCTCACCACCCAGCGGCACATCCTCAATCGAATCATGGCTCATCCTCCTCTGCGCCGCTGCCGAGAATATCGGCGACATCTTACCCTCCCTGTTCTCTTCGGATTTATGCCCGCTCCCTCTACGCAGACTCGGGCCTTCACTCTCATCCTCAGCATCGCTCGAGGAGTAGCTCCTCGTCCGGCTGACCCTCTGCAGCGGCTCCAGCGACTTCACAGAGGTGAGTGTCTTGGCGCCTGATATCTTCCGCGACAGAACAAGCATCTCCGCATCGGCGGGTACCTCCCCGCGGCGCAGCTTCTCCTCCACCACGCGCCCAGTCACCTGTCGATTCAGATTTGGTGTGCTCGGTGGAAGAGTACTAGCTCTGCTTCCGCTGCGACTGCGAGGAATCGAGATATTACTCGCAGACGGATGCTGCTTACCTGACATAACGCCCGCCGATGGTGGGGGCTGCATCATCCAGCGCATTCCACCCTTCTGGAATGGATGGCTGCTCACAACGGGAGGATGCAGGTCATTGACCGGCGGGTTGCGCGAGACATAGTACGGGTGCGTGTCTTCTTCCTTCACGGTGCCGAATTTGCCCAAGCGCTCTTCCATCGCGCGCAGCTTCGAGCCGACGGAAACCTGTGCTGTAGCAAAGGCATCGCGTACACGCCGCTGCCCGGCCTTGATAGTATCCACGCCCCAGAGCTCCTCGTCTTCTCGCTGGTACCGCTTGCGATTCCAGTCATCTCCGCTCAGCCGCTGATCCTCTGGTACTATCGTTGGACTGCTCGGCGCCTGCGAACTCGGCGCAATGTCGCTGGCGGCTATACTGCTCGCATGGCCTGCGGTATTCAGCGCCTTCGTGCTCGTGTTCTTGCTCCCATTCTTTCGACTCGGTGGGCCTGGACCCAGTGTGATTTCCTCATCCCAGAAGGGATTCGTATTAAACGGCGACGGATGGTGGTATAGGCCGGGCTGGTCTGTTTCCAGTTTCCTCTTCTCGGCGCGCTCGCGTTTCGCTTCGGCCTTTGCTTTGTGACGATGGGAGACTTTGGCGCAGGCGCTGCAGGACAGTACGTAGAAGACTACGGACTGGATGCCGACACCAAGAGACATTGTTATGACGGCTTGTCAAGCATGGGGGCTCAACTGTATTGGTAGTAGCGCGGCGTCCCTATATAGACATTGGGCGTGTGGAAGTTGTGGCCATAGGTGTCGGGTGGATGCTGGGAAACTTGGCTGCCAGAGAACTCTGTGAAGGGCGCGTATGGGCTAGACGGTGGCCAAAGGTCGGAGAGTAGTATATAGTATAGAAGGTGCTTCGCTCTATCGTATGCAAATGTTTGGGTTTGTTTGGTCTCTCCTGGAGTTGTCGTCGTTGAGCGCAATATCGTCAAAGTCCCTCGATGGTTTGTCGCAATGTTCGTAACTCTTCTTAAACCAATCTATATTGGGAGATAGAGCAGGAAACACCTATTGAAGGGGATATCTCCAAAGACAACACCACTCCTCTTCGAACTGTTTCGCAATAATGCGTCCAGGAGTCTGTGCCCCAAAGCAGCGATAGTGGCGTCGAGCAAGGCTATCTCGTCGATCGAGGGGCTGAGACTTGGAACAACTTCCAGGGGTCGCGTGGCAGCCGCCAATCGATGAAACCAAGATTATCGATCAATGGTACTGCTCAGGGTCTACAGTAGGAATAACGATGCTTGTTGGAAAGGTTGCCGTTGAATATATACACTCCGCGATATGCAATTGAGCTGCGTAACGTTGATAGAGGGGCCCGCACGGCAAGGGGATGCGGATGTCTGTCGTTGGGGTGAAGGACAGTATGTTTGCCGTTTCTGTCTTCGCTTGTCACTGGGCGCGGGGGTTAACGTATTCTAACGCAGGCTACTGTAGAAGCGTAGAAGCCCAGTCCACCCGATATCTCCCTACGGGAGGATCTGTTTCCTCTTGTCTCACTAACAACTATCTCTGCTCCACATCGTTGAAGCATCGTCATAAAAATAAAACATAGCGGGGAATATACCCCAATCCGTCGATTCTGTATGTTTACTCGAGCGCCACAGCGATTCTTGTTTCCTCTGAGGAAATCGCATTACTGCCATACTGAACTGAAGTTTCTGAGCTGTAAACACCCCGAATCTCTCCCCAATTCCCTGATCCCCAGTCTCCCCACCGCCACCCTTACCATTAGCACCTCCTAATTATCCCTTTAGTCCTCATTAAACTCACTAAATATCCCATCGCCGCCTTGATGGGTGGTGTGGATGGCGCCAGACACTGCTGATTGGGCTCTGCACCCCACACGCGCAAACCACGGCCCCCCAGTGGGCACGCCGGAATAGTACTCTACATCACAGTCCCCCATCACAATCCCCAAATATGACGACTTGATACTTGATGCGTTGATCTCGAGCTCGAGCGTCGAGCCGTTGCGTTGCGTAATCCAGTGGCCCGGAGCGCTGTGGAACGTTTCCTAGCCTTGGATTATGATTGAAAGGTGCCATATGGCAACGTGACGGCAGAGAATCAGAGTCGTGCTCGCATGGGAAAGACACTGCGCTGCACATGCATTTGTTTGTTGGCAAGAGAACGTGTGACACATCTCCTGCAGGCCATGTGTTTTCTAGACCCCCAAACTCATCGCTCCGAGATGCCTAAATGGGTCTTGATCGCGGGAAAACACCACGTGTCGCTGACTGCTTCATGCATCTCAAAGTTAATCTGGATCTGACATGTCGCCTTGAACTCAATCTACAGAAGATTTATTACAGTCTGGGCGGCCGACGCATATTCACGCTTCACTTTGCTGTTTCTGTTTCACGTCTGTCTTCACAAGTCAAAATGTTTGCAATGGGTGGTGGGTATTGTAGATAGTTTGTATCCCCGTCACAGACCCTGGAGAGGCCAGCTATCTAGTTGGAAGGAGGCCCTGTGATGATGGTACAATTCGCTGCCCTACGAAATTACAAAATAGAAAATCCGCCCCAGATGTGATCCTGCCTCCTGCCCGCGCATGCCGTACATAACATACACTCGTCGTTTTGTCGCAGAAAATATTGTCTCCCATGCATGCTCAACGCCTTGCCCTAACTTGAACGCACCAGAACATCTCATAAAAGCACACCACCATCTCAATCGAACGTATTTGCGACGGCAGAAGGCGCCATTGCGAAAGAAGAACGAGCAAAGGGGATCAAAGTGAGGTCGATGACTGGCTGGAGTAGACGCTCGACAGGCCAGTGTCGATACCACCACTCATGCAGCCGTATAAAACGAGCTCATCTTACGCGACCTCCCAGTCGTCATCCGCAAGGTCGTACTTGGCGACACCGTGGTTGTTGTTCTCTGCCCAGTTGACCTCAACAGTGCGCTGCTTTGGAAGCTTGACCTCCGGCACGTATGGGGCAGGGGTTGGTGCCTCGACAGGCTTAACAGCCTCATCCGCCTTCTTCTTTCCCTTCTTGGGCTTTGTAACAGTGTTCCATGCGGAATCCTCCTCAATCATTTTCAGCTGCTCTTCTTCGGATGGTAAGGCTGCGTAATCGTTGCCCTCCTTTGCTTTTGGATTTGTAGCAGCGGGCTTGGTTGCTGGCTCGTATGTGTCGAGAAGCTCCACCTGTCCATTGGCAGGCTTGGCCTCAGCGGCCTTGTCCGCCTTCCAGACCGACGCAGCAGCAGCCGAATTGGTGTATTGGCTCCCATCCTTGGCAGCCCGGCCCTCAGCTTCGCGGGCTGTACGGCGCTGGGACTCCAGGAGCACCTTGCGATCGGACTCTGATGCATCCCGTGCTAGCTTCTCGGCCTCCCTCTTCTTGCGGTTCTGGCGCTGCTTCTTTGTTTCGACTGGCTCGGGTGCCTTTGCTGCCTTCTTCTCCTTCTTCGGTTGAGGGTTGGCTGGGGAGGTGATGCGGAGAACGGATGGGCCCTGGGAGGTGGGTTCCAGCATGTCATCAACGCCTGAGGACTTTGCGTGCAAAACTGGAGAGTTGCCAGCCGACATGTCATCGTCGGCGTCAGCACCTGCATTGGATGAGGTGGCGGAAGCTGTGTTATCGCCCGCATCGAAGCTGTTGGATGCCGCAGCCTGTGCGCGAGATTGCTTGACAGACTTTTGGCGTGCCCCTGCTTGGGGTTTTGACCCAATTACAGTGCCTGCCTTGGCATTGCTGAGCTGGCGGGCAAACTCTCGATTGTCGATTTCGTCGTCATCGTCATCGTTTGTGCTTGTTGTAGGTTGAGGAGTGACATTCTGCACGGCAGGTTTGGCGTCGATCTTGACAGCCTTCCGTGCCTTCTTGTTTGTACTTTTCTCTGATGCTTGGTCGCCACTGCTCTGGGCCCCATCGCTTCGTTGTTTCTTAGACTTGGTATCCTTCCGTGGCTCTGTTTGCTTGGTCGCCTGCTTCGTTGGCGCAGCTTTTGTTTGCTTCACGGCTGGCTTTCGCTGCTGTAGGTACCAGTATCCAGCGCCAACGACGGCGATGCCCGCCCATCCCCCATAGAACGATAGGCTCGACGACATTGCGTGCGACAGCAGTGTAATAGCAAGATGAATAAGATTGCCCTGATAGGCTTCCGTTGATGGGATTGGGAATCCGATAGCTAAAAAGCAATTGGAGGTAGTTAAAGTGGTTTTTTTCTGGTCGAGAAGCGTGTGATGAGCGTTGTGATTCTCGTTGCGTGTCCCCTTTGGAAATGGACTAAGTGATCCGCACTAATCTGCGACGGCTGGTTCTGCCGAAGGCGGTGTCTACGGGTGACCTGATACGTCTCGCCGAATGGGGAAGCTCGTTCGACGGATCACTACCCTATCCCTATTCCTCAACTAATGCTGCAGACTCCGCAAAGTTATGCCCACATAAGAGGTTCTATACGCAATACGCATCGTGCATAACTTCGACGCTGGTCTAAGCAGGTGGGGAGTTGTTAAAACTGGGGAATGATTGTCACGAGTTTGATAGACAGCCTGCTTTACCCCTCCATACACACAGTAACCCAACTTTGCGACTGTGAGTCTCTGAACCTCTCCATATATTGAAGACCACGACCTGCCGCCACTAAAGAATTATTCCTTCTTTACTTTATTTGTATAAAATCACTACATAAATCAAGTGACGACCGGCACTTTCAAGAAACATGGCACCCCAACAGCGCATCATTATTGACACTGACCCTGGTATGTGACGCTTCCGGCGGGCTGATATGCGAGATCCCCTTTCTAACTGCGCACAAGGGGTCGACGATGTCCTTGCCTTACTCTTGGCACTGTCAGCCACTCCAGAGGAGTTTGAGGTTCTTCTCATCTCGGTGACCTACGGAAATGTCGAGCTCGACAGCTGCCTGAAGAATGTGGTGGCATTGTTCCACGTCCTCGAGAAAGAGAAGGCGTGGAGGAAAGAGAAGGGACTCCCACAAGGCTTCACCACCGCGGAGACATTCAAGCCCATCGTTGCCGTTGGCGCAAGCCACCCGCTGGCAGAGGAGATTTTGATGGCGGACTTCTTCCGTATGTGCATCCGACACTTTGTGCCTGTGCTTGACAGCTAACAATCAATTTAGACGGCAGAGACGGCCTGGGAGGAGTTCATTCAAGTGTGAGTGCCCATTGAACAAAGTGAAGACTGTTGTACTGACATTCCAAGCACCCTCATCTGTCGCCATCTGATGCATGGAAGTCACTCTTCGCAGCACCCCCACCAGGGTCAACCCAATCCGAAGTCGAGATAGCAAAAGAACTTGGAACCCCATCGACCACATTTACCGCCTCCAAAGCTCCAGCACACCAGGAGATCCTACGACTACTCCGTGAAAACGAACCCAATACAATCACAATTCTTGCCGTTGGTCCCTTGACCAACCTGGCAACTGCAGCTGCTGAGGACCCAGAGACTTTCCTCCGAGTGAAGGAGGTAGTGGTGATGGGTGGCACGATCAACTATCCAGGGAACATTACCCCCTTGTCAGAGTTCAACACCTACGCCGACGCCGCAGCTACTGCCCGCGTTTTCGCCTTGACCTCGCCCTCGCCCTCGTCGACCATGCCTCCTGCCATGCCGTCGGCGAAGACGGCTCTTGCCCCATACCCGAAGAACCTGTCCAAGCAACTCAAGCTCTCCCTTTTTCCCCTCGACATCACCGAGCGCCATCTCCTCCCGAAATCCCTCTTCGACGCCAAAGTCGAGCCGCTCGTTGCTGCCGGCAGCCCTCTGGCAGAATGGGTCTCGGTGTTCATGAACACGACCTACGCGAAGATTAACTCCCTCACCCAGGGCTTCGCTGACCCCGGTCTCTCCCTGCACGACCCTCTGACCGTGTGGTACATGCTCACTCAATCCCACCCGGCGTGGAAGGCCGCCCCTGGCGCACCTGAGGATATCAGAGTCGAGACTGCTGGACAGTGGACGAGGGGCATGCACATCGTCGACCGCCGTAATAGAAGGAAGCTGGGTGGGCCAAAGCCGGAAGATGCCAGCACGCAGGCACAGGTGGATCCCTCTATGCAGGGAGATGACGGGGAGGGCAACCTGGTGAATGACGAGTACGGATGGTTGAATGTGTGGAAGGGAAACCGCATCAACAGGATTGCGGAGTCGCCAGGAGATCTTGACTTTGCCCCATACCTGCTGAACCGTATATTCGGCTAGAATATATCTGAGTATAGATCTAGATCACATATTTAGTATTTTAGAATGCCAGAGTTTCAACTTGTACAGTTGGTAGTCTAACTGAGTCACCTCATTTATTTGTATTTCAAAATGTAGACATTATCCTCGACAAGGGCGTCCGCAGCCGCATTTATATCAGATCCATTCATATCCTCATAACGCCGTAATATGCACCAGACTTCTGTCTGTCCTGTTTCCCAACAGTTTTCTCCCCCCCCAGCGGCTTGCCCCTGAGCAGCCCTTCGACATGAATCGAACCACGCATTTCCTCATTTTCTGTCCAGGGCCCATGTCCCCTCACGACGAATGCTTGACTCCTCCAATCACAGCTCCCCGCACCTCATTCCAGTTTATGCTCTCATCCAGCTCTTCATCCACTAGTCCAACTACCGTCACATTATCTCCCCTCACAATATACAGCCCGTGCTGCACCTCGCTCGACGGCTCCTCGTCGTCATGAGGGCGAATAATACGCTCTGTGGTCTGTCCCAGGACCTGCTTCATGTTAGCCGCAATCCATTTCAAGCTTCCTCCGGTCATTCCAATCCATCCCAAGCTTGAGTTGCTTATCAGGATCCGGAGCAGAATAAACATACTAAATTCGTCATCTGATCACACGACAACAACATCCCAACCAAGGTCCGCGAATCACACGTCAGAACCACCACCTTCTCTGCCATCTGTCAGAACCTGCTATGTCCACTCACTGTGTTGGCCGCCGCGAGGATTATGGGGGGGCGTCCTGCGAGGGGCAGGGGGGAGGGGCTCACTGTTGATATAACCTTCGAGAGACATGGTAGGCGCCAGCCGGCTCGAGGCGCGGCGAGATGGCTGCGCGTGCTACTTCTGCTCTTCTGCTGGACTTCTGAGCGTGTAGCGGTGAGAGGGAGAGCTGTAGTCGTCGGCGCGGAGAGCGTGGGTGTGCAATGCGACGGGAGCTGGTGCGCTGCGGTGGACATGTGCGTTCATTGGTGACCAGCTAGCTTTGGTGGTCCGTGCGCCATATTTTTTCGGGAATGGGACTCGTTATCTGGATAGACGGGGGCCCCTGGTATGGTAACCTTGATGTTGTACACTGTCTGTTCGACGCAAAGATGATTATCTCAGGGCCTACGGTCTCGAGAGCTCTTTGCCAGGGCCCGAGGCCGCTGCATTCGCGGCAGGTACTTGGGAGTTTTGTCTCGCAGCTTACGTTGGCGTCGAGGCCGTACACAGGCACTTCCACAGCCTCGCCCCTCCGCGGCACCCAGGGCGATGTCGCCGCCTCTTCTGCTCCAGCACACCTCGGATTACGCGCGAGATCAACACCAGGGAGACTTGGATTACAATCCCAATGGCAGGAACGTGCATATGCCACCGGGCGGCCGAAGATAGTCACGAAATTCGAGGAGCTGCCGCCGACATACACGGATGAAGGCGGACTGCCATACTACTCGCGTCCGCTTGCGAAGAAGGAGATCGCCGCATTATTCGGACGGGAAATTGACCCAACTGTGGCGGATAAGATTCTCAGAGTTCTACAGGGCCGCCGCGTGGCGGGGACACTCCAGGATCCGTCACTTCCTAAGCCGCACCCGGAGATGGACAGGGTCATGAGGATCGCGGCACTGAGGTGGCTAAGGAAGAGCATTGCGGTTAATGAGAGGCATAGCGCGGGGATGAGGGCAGAGATTGAGTTGGCTGATATGGGGGAGGAAGTGTCTACACCAGAGGCCGCCAAAGAATTCAACCCTCAGAGCAAAGGCAGCACAAACAGCAAGAGTGTGCTTGAAGCCATCCGAGAGGCCAAAGAGAAGGAATGGGAAGAGAAGGTTGCAAAGAGGGATGCCTTGCGGGCACAACGCATGGCAGAGATGGGCGAGAAGTCTGGAGGACTGGTTACACACGACGACCGTGGGGTGGAGCTTAGGCGTCCTGGGGAGAACGAGAAGCTCAAGCACTACACCGCACTTGCTGCCAAGGTCGCTCCGGAAACGCCGCCGGATTACACGACGTTCCAGCGCCTGTGGCCGTCGGCGCTCGTCACCCTCGCTGTTATCGCGGGGTGCGTCATCTACTCTGGGTCATACCAACGCCCGAAATCGGAGGATAGGATGTTCAAGGACATACCGCCTGCGGTTGCGACTATTGGTGCGATCATAGCTTTCAACGCCTTCATAACCCTGGCGTGGCATCACCCGCCGGCCTGGCGAGTGCTGAACAAGTACTTTCTCATGGTACCCGGGTATCCGCGGGGACTGGCAGTGCTGGGCAACGCATTCAGCCACCAGAGCTTGAGCCATTTGGCCATGAATATGGCGTTTATTTACATGATGGGCACGCAGCTGCATGACCAGGTCGGACGCGGCAACTTCCTCGCCCTCTACTTCGGGAGCGCGGTGACGGGCTCGTTTGCCTCGCTGGCTTTCCACGTCGTGACGAAGCGCTTCCACGTCTCCACGCTGGGAGCTAGTGGAGCGTTGAATGGAGTCATTGCCGCGTCGCTGTACCTGAACTGGGGTAATTCGATGAGGTTCTTTGGAATCTTGCCTCCGGAGCCATATCAAGGACCGACGGGTGCGTGGTGGCTTGCTGCCCTGGTCGCGTATGAGGTGTGGTCATTGAGGCGGAAGAGCTATCGACCGACCCAGTATGATAATTTTGCACATCTTGGAGGGATTCTGGGGGGCGTGGCGGGAGTTGAGGCTTTGAAGATGAGGGCGAAGATGAGAGCGGCCCGGATGAAGCAGTTGAGGGAAAGCAAGAGAAGGAGTCCACCAACGGCGGTATGGTAGTGGGAGTGGAGAGGAGCTGTATGAATAGGGCTGTAACACCATAGGGAAGAGATATATTGTTACCCAATATCTCTATTTAGGAGTGACACCAGGATGATCGTGTAAAATATCATTACGTTGAGCTGTAATCTATATAGAACAAGACTGAGCTCGGTCTAGCAGAGTCAATCACAAGCAATTGAATGAAGATGAAGGGCTGAATCAATAAGTCCCAATAGTGGATTGATCCTTAGTTACTATAGTGTATCCATACGAAAGTAGCGTATATTAGAGTGTATAGCTTGGTGATTTCCATGATTATGATGGAGAAGACGGCGGAGTATTACTGTTTTGAGCCAATGGGTTTCTGCTGAGAGGGGCTTACACATTGCGATGGAGACTGGATTTGGTGTTTAGAGTGCCAAGGCGTACCTTATTCGCTGTTTTGCCGTGTGCCGCGGACAAAGGTACCATCTTTTACAGTGCAGGACCAGCTGAATACCCTTGTCCACCGCAACGTCATGACCAAGAAGTCATTTCTACAGGGGGGAGGGGGGCCACCGGGGGGTCCGCAACAACCAGCCAAGGTCTCTAAATGCCCATTGAGCTGCCACTTGCGCTGCATCTTTTCTCCTCTTTTTCCTTTAAAGGGAAATAAGTCGCATTATATCCCCATTGCAACTGTCTTTTCTATCTTTTGACTTTGACGCGGTCGCTCTTACCCTACAAGGTGTTATTTAGCACTGACAAGCGCGGTTGCTGGGTCAAATTTGGTGTCAGTCCCCGTTCGACCCTTCCCATTGCGACGTAAACAAACCAGCGCAGAAAGCAAAGCTGACCACAACCCAAGCCTCGTTGTCCTGTGCCAACACTCTGACACGTCAGCGCCAGCACGTACCAAGAGAGCTAATTGAGCTTGGCGGACGTCTATTTCCGTATATCACTTCGACTGAGCACGCCCTCATAACAGACATTCGGAAAGAACAGCTGTCGCAGTCATGAGCCATCCTTACGAAGCCAATCCCGACGACGGTCCGGACAACCCGGGTTCTGCCAGTAGATGGCGCCATCAGGAGTCTTCCAAGTATGCCAGACGCGCCGCCGCCAGTAACGCCGGCACTGTTGGCAACCCGCCGCACAGCGAGGTGCGCGGCGCCACCGAGCACGCCGGCACGAGCGACCTCACGAGCTTCCTGAACAGCACACGAATTGAAGGGACAGGCCAGCCTCTCGCTGAGACAAGTGGCCATGCGCCGACGTCGGGTGCGCCTTACCGGCCCATTGCGGCCGACGGCTACGGGCAGTTTGACGATGCTAACGAGCGCGTGGCTACGACCAATGCACCACCTCCTGTTGGACTCGGCGGTGCCCAATCCGCTACAGGGCACACGCAGGTGCACGCAGAAATTGTCGACGGGAAAGAGGTCCGCTGCGGGCCTCTATTGAACTACAGACGCATGGAGGGTAACACATGGTATGGCAGTGTCCTCATGGTCCTCCAGGGAGGCGTTACCGAGCAAGCGCACGAGGCATGGGTTCCCGAGCTGCTGCTCAAGAAGATCGGACCGAAAAGACCGCAAGATGCGGCGGGACCAGCAGGCCAAATTTACGCATCGGCACATGGTCAGGGCACAGAATATGACACTGCCGTTGACGCCAGCGTCAATGGAGAGCTGCTTTATTCCGATAAGCGCCACCGATTCTGGAGATTCAACATTGCTCTCCAAATGGAGGAGCTAGAGGCAGAGTGGGCCTACCAGATTCCATTGCTGCGATTCCCGAGCGATGGAAAGACTGATCACCAGAGCTTTTTCGTGCCCTCAATCAATGAGTCCATGCGAATCATGTTCCATTCCTGCAACGGTTTCTCGCTTGGAACGGATGAAGCTGCCTGGAGCGGTCCCGCGTTATGGAATGATGTACAGAGGGTGCACAGCCAAAAACCTTTCCACGTCATGTGAGTAGTACACTTCCTCTGGAGAGACTCGAATCTAACTTCTCAGGATTGGCGGTGGTGATCAGATTTACAACGATAGCATCAGAGTCCATGGCCCATTGAAAGAGTGGACTGCCATTTCGAACCCAAGAAAGAGGAGAGACTATCCTTTCCCAGAGACCCTGCGCAAGGCGTGCGATGACTTCTACGTCAATAACTACGTTAGATGGTACTCGACAGAGCCATTTGCAGGTGCCAACGGCCAGATTCCCCAGCTCAACCTTTGGGACGATCATGATGTAAATATTGACCTTCAAAATCTTAAGCGCACAACTAACATATATAGATCATCGATGGATTTGGCAGTTATATCAGCGATTTCATGAAGTGCGATGTGTTTCGAGGAATCGGTGGTACCGCCTACAAGTACTACCTGTTATTTCAGCACCACCTCCCTCCACCAGTCTCAACATACACGACCGATGCGCCTCAGACTATGGGTAATGACGGTAGTGGAGTCGGTATGGATCCAACCCAGATGAGAGATACTTTCGTGAAGCAGAACGACCCAATGGATCCCAGCTACCTTATTGGTCGCCAGCCTGGACCATATGTCGCCGAGCACTCGAGAAACATCATTACCAGGCTTGGAGCGAGAATTGCCTTCTTTGGGTTGGATGCTAGGACCGAGCGCACTAGACATCAAGTTAACTACCCAGAAACTTACCAGATGATTTTCGATAGGATCTCAAGCGAACTCGCAGCAGCCGCGTCTTCTCCGAGTCCCATTAAGCACTTAGTGGTTCTTCTAGGAATCCCCATTGCATACCCTGTAAGTCTCCAGGCAAACATATACTATTCAGCAACTAATTCGTGATTAGCGCCTAACTTGGCTGGAGAACATCCTCTCGAGCCCTCTCATGGCTCCCATCAAGTTCCTCAACAAGCGTTTCGGCATAGGGGGAGGCTTCGTCAACAAGTTTGATGGCAGCGTGGACCTTGTTGATGATTTGGATGATCATTACACAGCACGCACGCACAAGGCTGAGCGCCTCCAGCTAGTTAGAATGTTGCAAGACATTGCGGGCACTTACGGTGTCCGTGTAACGATTCTCTCCGGCGATGTCCATCTCGCCGCCGTGGGCCGCTTCTATGCAAATCCCAAGTTGGGCATACCTGTTGAAGAGGACCCACGCTACATGGCAAACATCGTGTCCTCTGCTATTGTCAACAAGCCGCCACCAGCTGCTGTCGCCAATCTGTTGTCGCACCAGAATAAGATCCATCATCTTGATAGAGATACGGATGAGACCCTCATGAGCATGTTTGATCGCGAGCCAGGGCCAGGGCAGAAGAAGGCCTCATCGAACAAGGTTACGATGCCCAGCAGAAACTGGACCATGATCACCGAGTGCTCAGCTAGCACTAGCCGTACCAACACTGTCCACAACAGAACAGAGTCTGTCCCTCAGGTTGATGGCTCTGTCAACAACGATTTTCTCGCGCCAAATTCGCAGACAATTATCTCAGGCGGCGCAGGTGAGAGACCGCACAGTGCTGCACCAGCGGGTTCATCTGCAGCTGGCGCCTCGAGCAGAGGAAGCAAGGTGAGCAAGAAGGTGGGCTTCTCTGCTCTTGGTCAAGGAGAGGTTGAGGCTGGAACAACAAATCGTGCTGCGGACCCCTTGGTCCATGGCTATTCTGGCGATGGAGCCCTTGACGTAGCTATCCGTGTCGAGAAAGACCAGCATGACCCAACGGGCCAAACTCAGTCTTACGGCATGTACATCCCAACCCTGACCACGGGCAGAGCTGTCCCGACCATCCCCGTGGTGCGCGACTGGGCGTCGATGTTTGGTGGACGCCGCTCGAGGAGGAGCATGGTAGGGAGCAGGGCCACGAGCTACATTGGAAGCAGACCTGGCACTGGCAGACCTGGCACTGCCAACTAATGCGGACTGAGAGTTTAGAGTAGAGGGATCAGGGTGTATTTATATTCTTGGTGGGAATAGGGAGACGGCCCCGAGTGTGCATGCTTTTTGCTTTGCTTTTTTTTACTATACCTAGGGAGATGGATCCACGAGATGATGCGATGCAGGAACTGAAATGCGCTGGGTAATGCGGTGGAAAGGACAAGAGCGCCGATGGTGTATTGTAGGGCAGTACAGTATAACGTATACATATGATGTTCTTTGCTCTTTAAATGGGGTTTGTGATGTGAAATAAATATGGAATTGTTGATTTATCATTATAAGACCTCCCTTGCCAGTTAAGAACACCAAAGTTGACATCCTAATACCCCTCCATGCGCCATAACTCCCCGCCAATGGGCGACATCATCTATTCCTTTCTCAGCTTCGCCAGCGCTGCCGCAATGCCCCCACTCAGCTCGTCATCTTTCTTCTGTTCCTCTTCAATCTTGCGACGTTTCAATCGCGCCTCTTCTTCCATTTCCGCGGCAATCATCGCCTCTTCGCCGCCTGAGTCAGAGTCAAGCTCTAGCAGCTGAAAGGGCTTCTTTGATCCTTGTTGTGATTGTGATTCCGACGCCCCTTCCTTGCCCTTGCTTTGTGCCGTTTCTGATTCTCGCGACATCCCCGGTGATTTGGGTCTAGTATACTGGTCCATATCCCTCAGCGGCACACGACTGAGCGGCACCGCCTCAGCTCCCCGCTCCTCCCCCTCATCAACGCCCTCCACCCCCTCACCCAACCCCCTTTTCGCCGCCTTCGTCACCCGAAACGGCTCCCTCACCACCTCCGTCCACCTCTTAATCTTCTTCTCCCCCCACCCACTCAACACTGCCACCTCCTCCGGCCGTGCATTCACCGCCGCCCTCACGCTCCCAAACGCCCCTACAATCCCAACCGCATCAGTCTTGTTCACACCCCTCGGCACAGTCACAAACTCCACAAACTGCTCTGCGTACCCCTTCGCCTGCACGCCCATTATCCCCGCCGCAGACGCATGCTCAAAACCCTTGTATAATTCCAGATACCGCGCCCCCTCCGCAGCGCTCCAGCACAACACCACGGTCACATTGTTCACCAACCCCGTCTTGCTAAGCTCCTTGACGGACTCCTCGTGGTTCGGGATATCGACTAGTGTCAAGAGCACGCGAAGCGCGTATTTCCCTCCCAGCCCACGAATCCGGTTATACACGTACTCCGGATGCAAGCGATGGTACTTTAGGCTCAGAAAGAGCGCGCATGTCGTCTGGCCGAGCACGTAGTCCGCGGGCGTGTCGCGCCATTCCCACGGCTGGGCGCGCAGGTGCGAGAGCATGGGATTTCCCTTCTGTCGGTGGGAGACGTAGATTGCGGAGCCGCTGGAGCGCGAGGGGAGAGCTTGGGGTGTCGGTTGCACGATCTTGGAGCCGGAGGGGGTGGTGGTGGTGGGGGGCCGAGGGTCGAGGCGCTGTGGCGTGGGTTGGGTGATTCGTGGCTTTGGGGTGGTGGTAGGGGGGTTGTCGGAGGCGGCGAGGGCGGCGAGGAAGTCGGGGTCGGCCCCGAATTCATCGTCGTCGTCCATGATGGGTCTGAGTGTTGTTGGGATGGTGGAGGTGGAAGATTGTAGGAATGTGACGCAAGGCTGACGATGGTCCAGCCTTATGACGGTTCGTCCCTCGTTCGCTTGGTTGTGGGCCTCCTTCTCCAGACGACGTCCTTGGCGTTTGTTTGACACGTCTTAATATAGCTTGGGAATGTCACAGACTTATAGTAATATAGTTTCAAATATGATACGAAATATCATGGCAAGGGACCCTTGAAGAACTAGAGGGGTTGGACAAGCAAAATATTATTTACTCTCAAAATGCTCAGCGAACTTGTGAAGTACAATACAGTGCCCTCCCACTAGTCCTCCCCCACAGGACCCTCATATTACTACATCGACGTGGAACAGAGGCACGGGTGAGCGAAAAGACCCATGATCACTCTTTTGATTCATCTATACAACTCCATTCCTGCTGTATTCCCCCTAGCCATCTATTATCCCACGGCGCGGTGACCTCGCTCACTTCTCTTCATAGCGCTCCGCTCGTCAATGCTTTCGTAAAGTATCATGCAATAATCAGCCGTCAATGGGACCGCAGTTAGGCTGGCAGCAAATCAGATAACAACCCTTATATGCCAGAATGCTTTTGTTCATAGTCCAGTCTGCTCCACGCTCATCGGGCTCCCCCCATTTCTCCTCCTGTTCCCAGCACCCTTCAACTGGCCTGCCCTGCGCACTTGCTGTGGACTAATCATTGCTGCATCGTCATCTTCCATATCTTCGTCACTGTAGTTCCGTGCTGAATTAAGCACTTGCACGTTGTCTGGCCGACTGCGCAACCATTGCATCCTAGGTCCACTGCGTGCCCGCTCACTGACCCTGAAGCCGTAAATGCGAGGCTCGTACACCTTGCCCTTGCCCAAACCAGGTCCCAGGTTGTGTGCCAGCATACCATTCACCATTGGCTTATCTTCGCCATCCGAAGGGCGAGATGACGAGAGAACCTCGGTAGCCTTCTTCGAGAGGTCGTAGTCTGGGAAGGTCATGAGGAAGAGAGAGCCGAAAGTCCGGCCAAAGAATGCGCCGTCCACGGTCTGGAACCGCGAGTTCGGTGGAACGTAAACGTCGAGACAGCTCGGGCAGAATAGCTTCACTGTGTCATCTCCCGGTACATCAGATAAGCCGACTGGCAGAGTCCTGGCATGGTCGCAGTTCGTACGTGGGCAGTTACCAAAGTGAGAGAGCTCGTACTTCTCACTCATTTGTTGGATGCCGGCGCGAGAGCATATGTAGCGCTGGTGGATAAGCCCGTAGAGCAATTCGGCTGATGATTCAATAACGGAGAGATCCGAGGTCATGCGGTTCTGACGGCGTTCTGAAAGCCGGCGTGCAGCGCTCTCGAGGGATTCATCTGGGTCCTCATCATCATCGTCGTCATCCTCCTCTTCGGTGTCTTCGGGTTCGACATCTAGAATCATCTTGGCGGGGTCAGCATTGAAATTGGCCAAGGTATGATGAAATGCGTACCTCCAATGCCTCTTTGTACATTGGGACTTGGCCCTGTAGACCTGTAAGATTGAAGTCATCTTCAATAAAGTCTTCCGAAACTTCGGCGAAGTATTCGTGGCCCAGAAGAGAGCAGAACGAGGAGATCCACGATTCGGGGCTGGCAGACGAGGACGACATCTCAAGCAGGCTGTCAAAGGAGTGCCTGATGATTTTATGTTCTCGTCCCTAAGCTTCAATGTGCCCTCTCAGCAGCGCACTTGATTTTGTTATATCCGATATATGACCGTAGAGGCTGGGCGGCTATTGTATGGCAGCCTTAGCTGTAGTAGTAAGACGTTGGGGGATCGAAGATAGAGAGTCGTTGCACTGTGTCGGATATCTAAACGGTATATCGATATACTCTGAGGGATTGAGGTAGTTGTCGCTTATCTGGAAGCAGAGCTGTTTGTCCCAGTGAAGATGCAGATCGCGGATGGCGGGGTCGAAGAGCGATAATCCGTTTGTACGCGCTGTCGTCAGAGGGGGAGGCTGGTTCTGGAGGGCGCTGATATGCTTTAATTGCTCAACAATAACAACAAGCTAGCATGGAAAAGGTTCAATATAACCCTTGACAGTCGAAACTTGTGGTTTTTGCGCGAGGTGCTCTCTGATATCGCGGGTCGCAGTGAATTCGGAGCGTGGGCGCTCTCATCAGCGCGCTAAAGCGTATTTGGAAATACGTAAACGCCAAGTATAGCACGTGACACTTTCCTTTTCTGAGAGTTCAAAGGGCGGCTTCAACAATGGCTTCTGGTTCTGTTTCGTACAACTATCTCAAACGTTATTGAATCGCGACATGGCAAACAAAGAGCTACTGGATTGCTTTCAATATGGCATCCGACTGTTATTTTTGCCACTATCGAGGTGCAATTGCTAGCCCTTATTAAGCTAGATTTGAGAGATACGGAAACCAAGTCAACCTATTTCCTCTATCAGCACGCAATATACTGTTATTTGTTCTACACAAAAACCTGAAACCTGATACTGCCCAGTTATTATGGGTAAACCTTTCGGGAAAGCTGCTTGTCTGCGGTCGTCTTGACAATTCAGAAATACCCAGAGCCGACGCATGCCAGAACAATCAGAGAATGACAGTCTTCTCTTTTCAGTGCCTGTCCATCTCGCGTCGATATGTGAATCATATAGACTACGGGGTATAGAATGCGCCGTCTTGAACTGACGCCTGGGAAACATCTGGTGTTTTCTATTGGGATTCACCAGGTATTGCAATCGGAAGTCACAGTAGGAAACTACCGTGTTTGATAAGCGGAACAGGAATGCCTGGAGCAAAGTTAAGTGCCGCTTTCTTTAGTCACATTGGGCTATAAACCGAATGGGGTTGGGTGTTGTGTTGTAGAGAACGGAGTCAAGAATTCCTTGTCAAACGTTTGCGACAAGAAAACGTGGGGGTGAAGCCGAACAGATTGGTAATGAAAGTGTCTCGTGAACCATCGCATTCCTAATGGAACCCTGTGTCCCGGATCGGCAACTCGCAAGACTTATACAATGAATCTGGACTGAATTGATGCATCATTTATTGAGGGTCTAGAACACCTCGCACAACGCCAACAGAAGCCCGTAGCGCTCTCTCAAGCACAGACATCGTATGTACGTCAAGCCGGCATCGGTGACATGACTCTTCACGTTGTCTCTGAGCGACGTCAGGTGAGACGTTTGAGTCTCCAACCAAATAGAGTATATATACAACGGGAGTGCCGGCTCATTATATAAACATTTGGTAGATGGGAGTATATCCTTATTTCTCAACGTTGAGTGAAAACAGGTATCTACGTCTTGACTACGTCGCAATACGTTCGTACTATTCATATTATTATGTCTCAGTCGCCGTCGACCTCTTTTTAACACAATTTAGATTTTAATGAATGGTTAAATGTGCCGCTTGGACCTGCTGGTTACCTTAATATTTGGTGGTTACAAAGAAAGTAGTGCTCCTGGTGTGAATCCCTACTTATCATCTGCGTCACGCTATTCATTTGGTGCAACAGAATAAGCGTGGAGTAACTAGGCGTCCATTCCACCAAATATTGACAGTGAATAAGGGCACTGTCTATCATTGTCTATTTTAGAAGACCAGGAAGCGACGAACAGTTACATTTCCTGGTTTACATCTGTTTACTTCAACTTCAACAACCGAGGCTATTGCCTACCTTGTATTACCCCTCCTCCCAGGTCGAAACCTGGTTATTTTAACTTCAGCTGCTCAATTGACCACCCGATCCTTCAGAAAGTACATTGTTCCAAGCAATGGCTTTTACAGACCCCAAGCGTCCTGAGCGGGTATGTAGTCCTCTCATATGGAAACAATATCCAACTCACAGTCTCCAGGCGTACGGCGCTCGAATCTCCAAGGAAAATGGATACGATGCCGACAGCTATACATATTTTCCCGTGGCCATTATAGGTGCAGGAGAATCAGGAATTGCCATGGGCTGCCGTCTCAAAGAAAAGTTTGGCTTTGACCAGTTTCGCCTTTTCGATAGGCAGTCAGGTATTGGCGGGACATGGTGGATCAACAGATACCCTGGCGTGGCATGCGATATGTAAGATCTTTATATCCCAGCTTTTGGCTGTATTATTTACATGCTGACATCATTCAAAGCCCAGCCGCTTTCTATTCATTCTCTTTTGCGCTCAACAAGAAGTGGTCTGCGCTTTATCCGCCCGGGCCAGAGATTGTCAAATACCTCCAAGGAGTCTGCGAGAAGTATGAAATCGTGGACAAAATCCAACTCAATAGCGATGTTACCTCGTGTTGTTGGAATGAGGGTGAAGGTGTCTGGGAGTTGACAATACATGAGCTAGTCAAGGGAGTTGGTGATCTAAGCTCTTACGACCGAGTCACTATGATAAAGGATCAAGGCGAGGACTCAGTGTTTGTCCGCTCAGAGAAAATCAGAGCCAAAGTATTGATCAGTGCAGTTGGAGGGCTGGTTGAACCAAATCGCATGCCAGAAAACATCCCAGGGGCTGAGGACTTCCAAGGGCCCATCTTTCACTCAGCCAGGTGGAGGTACGATGTTGACCTCAAAGATAAGGACGTCCTCGTGGTTGGAACAGGTTGTAGTGCAGCTCAATTTGTCCCAGAGCTTACTACAACGTATGGAGCAAAGTCGGTCACTCAGCTTATGCGATCGCCTCCCTGGGTGTTCCCCAAGCAAATGCCACCGTTTGGACTTGGAGACGAAGAATGGGGGGAATGGAGTCCGTGGTTGAATACCTATATTCCAGGATTTGCCAAATTCCAGAGGTTGCTTATTGCCTCCCTCGCGGAATATAACTGGAGGTTGTTTGGAGACAGCAAATATTCCGAAAATGAGAGAGCAAAACTTGAGGTGGCGTTGCTTGAGTACATGAAGAGCAGAGTTCCAGAGAAGTATCACGAGGTAGGCGTTGTATATTTATATTCGAGCTTGGCAGCTACTGACCTTCCAAAAGATACTGAGCCCAAAATATGGTGTCTGCTGCAAGCGCCTAGTTGTTGATGGGGGATGGTTCAAGTCCCTCAATGATGAGAAGGTCGTACTATCTACTCGTCCCCTTACCCGCATCCACAAGGACGGGGTGGCGCTTGGTCCTGCCCATGGGCCTCGGACGACTGGAGATAGAAACGTTGCTGCCGACAGCACAGATACTGTCTCCGTCGACGTTATAATTCTTGCCAATGGCTTCGAAACATTAGACTGGCTCCATCCCCTCGAAGTCATTGGTCGCAGTGGAAAGAAATTGGACGAAGTTTTTAGTGAACGTGGCGGGCCCCAGCTGTACATGGGCAGCGCTATGGATGGGTTTCCAAACTTCTTCGCGATCTTCGGACCAAACACAGTGACGGGTCACTCAAGCGTGGTACTCGCCACTGAGAACATGGTTAACTATGCCATGAAGATGATTGAGCCAATACTGAAAGGTGATGCTCACTATGTAGAAGTGAAGAAAGAAGCTGAGATGGCGTGGACGGCGGATCTTCAGAAGTCTCTCAAGAAAAGGGTATGGAGCACTGGTGGTTGCAAAAGCTGGTACCAAGGAGAAGATGGCTGGAATTCAACCACGTACCCGTAAGTCGGCGAACTCTCTCACATTTCCCATACTGACAGGATCTCAGGTACTCCCAGATGTGGTTCTCCCTGTTATGCATGTTTCCAAAGTACGGAGACTGGAACTACAAATATACCACCAAAGGTTTAGTTAGGAAGCTGGTCAAAAGAATTCTTCGGGTAATAGCAATGGCAGGAATAGTCACAGGATTATATTTTGCACGGCGGGCGGGTCCCGGTCTGGGCTGGAAAGAAGGTGTCGCTGCTGCCAGAGTTGCTCCAGCGCAAATGTTAAACAATTTGGGACTCACTCTCACGAGGATAGCTAGATCGACCTAATGGGCCCAAGGGAAATTACTTACGAGCTGAGCAAGCGGACTAGTTTTGAGTCTACAATTCTTTAGCGGAACTTTGATTAATATACTCCATTGATAAAATGATAACTCCGACGTGCATAGCAAAAGTTTCACAGTGCCTGTTGGGCCCAAGTGCCTTCATGGTGAGTGGTCATACCGAGCAACGAAGAAAAATTCAGATTTCTTATTAAATAAAATAGCAGTATAATTGCCAATGCCCTTCTGATTAATATGCATACTCCAAAATACAGGAAATATAGAAAATACAGAAGAAAATGAGCGGATGGTTGGAATTTCGTTATGCAGGGTGTATAAAACGTGGCCGTATTTATGCAACGTCACGGGTTCAGGAACTGTGCCAAGGCAAGTTTTCCCCTTACACCCAATCATCGAACAGGGACCGCTCTCTGGACAGAACCTCACGACATGAGAACCATAAGAAGTACTGGCGGTGGCCTCATTCGCTATTCCAATGGCCTATTTATAAAATCGCGATGCTGTAAATTTACACCGGGCCCACTGCTGCGGCGTCACATAGCAACCATCCAGAGCAATCTCGCCGACGTCCCAATTGGCGATTTCCAGGCGAAAGCCTTCGTCCCGCAGACACCCATCCTCATTCAAAGACCAGAAACAGTTGAATCTGCAAAAATTGCCGCCGGGGCGGGTATCCCGGCCATATATCGATGGTTTGAAAGCAAGGAGACCAGAGTTGGCGATAGCATTGTATTCTTCCACGAGGAATATCTCAAGCCCTTCGTTTCAACTATGCTGCCGTACGAACTGGTAACCCCGGTTTTTAACAGCCAGAACGGCCAGGATATTTTCAGCAAATTTATATCAGAAAATGCCTCACCTTGGTCTGGGTGTCTGCCGACCAATGATTTATCCATCAAGGAGCTTCTGAGAGAATGTGCTCTTGCTGATAAATACGACGCGTCGGAAAGAGATGGGTCCCAGCTTACTGAAGCTGATATTACGTCTGTTTCGGGAGCAGACCTTGATGGGCCATTGACGGAACGCCAGGTCAAGCTTCTCCGTCGGCACGCCCAGCTCTTCCAAAAGTTTCACTCTTTTCATGCACCTCTCGAGCTGATTATTACTGCAAGCCGCCAAAAGTCGAAGTCTGCACAGTTTGGGCTGCCCGGCCTCTATATAGCGCAGGCTCAAATGGTAGATCTACCTCAGCAACTTCGAGATGATCTGCCCACGCCAGAAGTCGTCTCAAAAGCCGGGAAGGGGGATGTCTATGACGCGAACATCTGGATTGGAACGCCACCAACATTCACTCCGCTACACAAAGACCCAAACCCAAATCTATTTGTCCAGCTCTCAAGTTCGAAGAAAGTACGAATATTTGAGCCGCGTCAAGGACAGGCAATATTTGCAGCCGTTCGACGCAAGATTGGCGCCTCTCCCACGGCAGCGTTCCGCGGCGAGGAAATGATGCAGGGGCGCGAGAGGGTGGAGCTCAAAGAAGCAGTTTGGAACCCTGCAAACTTGGACGGCCATGAAGTTACTGTCCGACCTGGAGATGCCCTTTTCATCCCCAAGGGGTGGTGGCATAGCATCAAAAGCGAGGGCGATGGGCTCAATGCATCGGCGAACTGGTGGTTCCGATGACCGGAAGGACTATCAACACATCAAACGACTGTATTAACCCTAAGTACAACTAGAAGCGCAGAGCAGTCACCTATCTAAAGTCCTGACCACGCGTTCTACGCCGCTGCCGTGGCAGCCGCCGCAGCCTTCATACGCTTAAATATGCTCAGATCGAGCAGCACACGCTCTCCCATCCACGTCGCCCGCTGTGTGTGGTCTCTCTCTTCATCACTCACATCCTTCCCATCAACAATCTCCTTGGTGTTCGGATGCACCAGTGCGCTCAGGGGACCGCGGTTGATCACCAACCAAGGAATGAAGGCACCAAACTGTGCAGGCGTGAAGAGGTTTACCTCGAACATCGCGATGGGGTGGGGCCCGATAGCCTTGTCCCATAGTTTGTAAATGCGGAGCTCAGGGACTGTTGGGTATTAGCAGAAGGAACAACGAATCTTCGGAAGGGGGGTTGAGGAGGATTGAAGGGGGCACGGAAATAACTGGGATGCATACATTCGCGGCGGATGCGCTCCCACAGTTCCCTCGCAAATTTGCATTGGGACTCATTGTTTTGGAAGTAGTAGATATGTATATCACTGTAATATATCAGTTATAATGCCCCGCACACACAGAGGTTATTATCACGTGGTCATGACCTACAATGCAGCCGCATCTCCATTTTGTAGCGGGGCAGGGAATTTGGTATAGCTTTCACTAAGCTTCCCCGTCGATGGGTTCTTAAAGCTCTTTCCATCCTCAGACAAATCATTTGGAAGGGGTGGGAGGTCACGGTAACCCTCGAGCGGGGAGGGGTAGGTATATAGTGTGGGGTCCGCCATGATGAGATTGCCGGGTTAATATACAGAAAATAGGATATAGATAATAAAAGATTTATACGGGAAATATATGGAAAATTGTGGCCTTTTTATGGTTCGTCATCCCCAGTTGAGGATTTCCAACCCCTCTATCGCGTTGCGGCGTATTGCGCAAGATCTCGGCTTAGTGGCGGGGTTAATTGGTCATCATTACTCAGAACTGGCAGCTGCGACTTCAGACGGACTCCTAGGGTCCAGACACCTTTAAATTGACGACACCGTCACGTGTGCATCCATTTTCAATTTATATGCTATCTATATGTATTTATTTGGGATCAGATACTCCAGATAAAGCTGCGCAGGTCTTCATAATCTGCAGTGCTGCTTCGGTCCCTATTCGATTAACTGGGGTTTGGGCTTTTGGCCAACCTCTGGACTATGGATGTGGCAAGTTGCCTGGCCTCAATAGAGTCCGAAAAATTCAATCCGGACAGAATACAATGACAAAAATGCATGCGGACTTGACTCGAGTCCTTTGTCACGTAGCTGCCGCTTCCGGCTTTTTAAAAACTCAACGAACCCTTTCACGGTAAACGAACAATCAGAATGCATCGTAATCCAAGGTCTTTGTTTATCTCGTAAAGACGTTATGAACCCCCCAGGTTTGTTCTCTCCTCGAAAGAAGGACGATATTCTTGATAGAGAGTGCATAACTACTTTTTTATCTCAGGGAGCCGAACAGAACAACGTCGTGATACGAGATCAGAAGACGTTCGACCCCACAGTCCCAAGTTACTCTCTATTATCTAACATAACAATTCACAAGTCATGTCCGGAGACAATTGGCGGGCGGATTGTAGCCGCAAGGAAACAACCTCACGATATGTGAAGGGAATTACTTCAACGAATTGGCGTCAACCTCGCCCAGAGTGGATGACGCAAAATCCTAGCACTCCCAAAGATTCAAATAATTATGGCTGTATAGGCCGTATGTATGCTTTCTTCGCCATTAATGGAGCTTTTATAACTAAACAACATCAGGGATGGTACCGAAGAACTCACACGAGTTTACACCAGGTTCAATAGCTTGTCTTTGGACTTTCACCGAGGATCGTCATAATCGGAAGCAAAGCGAAATAGACCAAACGAAAGAAGATTTACTCACTCCGGAAATTCCAGGCGCGAATATTGATGTATTCGTCAAATCTCGCAAATTTATTGTCATCGGGCGTTTCATCGACCATTACCTGGCGTTGTAAGTCGATTACTTTGCCTGGTCAGAATAGACCATGGAAATCTAGGGCTAACTAAAGCAGGCCAATTTTTACGCACAAGGGCCACGGGGTTGCTTCAAAACCAGAGATGAAAGACGAATATGTCTCTATTCGAAACAAGCTGGATTCTGACCCTTGTTCAAAAACCGATACCAATCATGGCTGCATTTACACAACCACAACAAGAATAAATGCTGGTTGGAAAGCCATGGGGGCGCGTGCAAATGTTTGGTTCGCATATCCCCAGGCGGTGCCTTATAGAAATGTGGCCACGTTCGTTGGTGAATTGGCTCCTGAATCCCTGAGCTATCTCTGCAAGCTTTACATGACGGCGACTAAGAATTCCCTATCAGCCACACTCGACGGGCTGAATCCTTCATCGTGGAGCGATACCCCAAACAGTCTTGGTAGTGAGAAGAGGAAACGCCAGGCCAACATGGCCGAATCCGAAAAGCAGAATAGCTCAGCAAATTCTTTTCAGCCCGTAAATCAAACATATTCGGGAGCGGCACAGGCGCAAACCTATCCGGGTGCTGTAATCGGGCAAACAATCTCGGGAGCGGCAACGGAACAGACAGCGGCACTTGGGCAGGCACCCCGTAACACCACAGGGTTCCAACCTCTGAAACGGCCCAGGGAACCTGAGCCTTCAGATGAAAATTCTGCTAATCCTGCCAAAAAAGGGAAAAACTAAGAGAACATGGCAATATTGACACGCCGAGAGGGGTGAGACAGAGATTGGATGTCGATCAGTGCATGCGGAGGTCATGGTTTCCGAAGGAAATCGGTCTATTTAGTTTTATTTGTCAGTGGCAATGCGAATTATCGTTTTGCACGGAGTAGTTAGTGTTTTCTTGTTATTGGTCTAGAAGTAGTAATTCTCATTTCCATCAATCCGTGTTGAATATTCTACTGAAATTCTGCTTGATCAGTGCGTACTCACTACTTGGGTTTGAAAACGGGGCGTGTAAGAACTAAATTATGACTTTAAAGGTTATTTGAGAGTAAGCATGGGAATACTGTAAATAATGCATGTTACAGACTACCAAAAAGCACTGCAATCTTGGGAGGCCAGGAGTGAAAAAATTATGATTGAAAACACACCCTGTAACCAAAGTTATATACTATATAAATATAAGTAAAACTTTAGACATTGTATCGAAGTAATGAAATAAATAAAGCGCGAGTCCCATTATCTGTCGAAACTACCCAGGAATACTTTGCAACTCCCCATACCCATGAGCGCATCGTCGTATACAGTGACTCTCCTAACCCATCTTCCTCTTTTTCTGTGGATGTTTAGCCTGTGGGAAGTCCCAGTTTGGGTCGGAATTAACCGTATTTTGCCCCAACTGATCGTGCTGCGCAGCAACGAGATTCAAGTTGCTTCCTGCTGCAACAAACCGCGGCTCGCCCAATGTAGGATCACGAGGTCCCCTAGGTTCTCCGGAATCATTCGTCTTTTTCTGATTATTTGCCAAGCTGGAAGAGAAGGGAGAGTGCGGGGAGTTAACCCCCATAGAGCGCCCGGCTGGTGACGATGGCATTTCTGGGCCGTATTTTTCGTTTGCAACGATTTTAGTTAGTAGCAGAAGAAACTCTTTTGTCTCCTGCATAACTCTTGTAGTATCGACTGCAGTCTCAAAGATAACACCATAGTATATAGATTCTGAAACCAGTGTTTCTGCCGCCTCTAATACGAATGCCAACTGTTCCAGAGTTCTTGCCAAGGGGGCCCTTCGAGTTTCCAACCTTTTCTTCTGAGCGGGGCTCACTTGGTTCCAAACATCTGACGGATGTGATCCGGAACTTATATTCAATTGCTGGTTTAACTGATTGACCAGTTTTTCTACGGATTCTCTTGTTTCGTCGGCTTTTCTGGAGCGGCTAGGGTTTGGGAGGTGGTACTGCCCAAGAAGATGGCTCAGCATAGACCTCTGCAGCTCGGTAGCCCATTTTTTTAGGAGGTAGTCTGTAGAGGTTTTCTGTAAAGAGCCGATTATATGACACTTTAGTCTGTAGTCAAAAGAAGCCGGGTAAGATAACATCAGGAGCGCCTCTCCATTGGGCTTCATATCCAGCCAATTGTCTTCTAGATGTCGCTGCCAAGAATCTGGAGACGTTTGCCGCCGGCCCCCAATATTTGGCTGTCGTCGCTTCTCGCTTTGGAAAAGGTAATCGTATGGGGTCAGTTTGTATTTATTGGCATGTTCGATGCTATCGCCTTGATGAAGAACCTGCATAAATTCAACCGTCTGATTTATATAATCAGTTGTTTTCAATTTGTTGGCGTATGAAGTCCATATAGGTCTGAAACCAATTAGCGGCATTACCACACAAATATAGAGTGCGTCATGAGGGACCGACCACATCAGTCTCTCAGTCTGGGAGGTTTGCCCTGAATCTCCAATCTAGACCGTGGTCTGTGTTGGGAATCCTTCGAACCGCCAGTCTGGGAGGGACTACCCGGAACCCATAAACTACTTTAGATATTTAAGTAAAAGACAACTTACAAAGCAATATAGTGATGTTGAAACCGTGCCACAACAATAAATTTGCGCCTCTTTGAGAAAATCATACCTGATTGTCGGTTTAGAGTGAGAAACGGCTTGTCGTGTTCTCTCCACGTCTGGTCGAACGAATAATCTTGATGCCATACCATTGAAATAATCGTGCCTGGTTGGTACAAGTGACGGAAGTTAAACACTGTATTTGTGCATTAGAAATGAGATGTTTGCCCCTTATGGTTTGTTTGATTTCTTACTATCTGCACTGCGATGGAGCCCTAAATGTTCATGGGGTTCCTGGGGGTCTCCTTTCCGGCCGAATGAATCATCCGTAGGAAAACCTCCGTGAGTCCAATACCCTCTCTGAATTCCTGGGTACGTATCCGTAATGGCGTCTGGGTCAGGCGAAATGATTGATAATGCCCGATTAGGTCGAGTGAAGATAATGTCCTTAACGGCTTTGTTATTGTAATCTTGGGTTGCAAGAACTCCAGTTGTAGTAACGTTGGTTCTAGTTGCAGCATTTGTACCGATCATAGCCTCGTATCGCGCCGCCTGGTCTGCATATGCTTCCTTCGTGGCTAACCACTGTTTCTCTATGGCCTCCCACCTTATTTTCTCTGCCAGTGCTCGCCTACCTGCCAGCTTTGATTTGTGATAGGCGTGATCGGCGTCCAATCTATCTCGTCTTTCCTTTGCCTCCGAGGACATTTGGCCTTGGCCAAAGGCGTTGGCCATCGCGTAGACGTTTGGAAAGGAGTCTTTATAAAAACAACGTCTGTCCGTCAATTATCTAGAGTTTGACGCAAATACAACGGCAGCCAGTATCATAGAGTTAAATAAATAACTGAAAGAGGTGTTGGCATCAGATTTGGGATATGGGAGCCTCGCTCCCCCGGGAACCCTCAAGGGGCATCACGTTAAACCTACAAAGGTGATTGTCGCATTAACAAAGCCGACGATAAATAAAGGCTATCAATATCCGCAAGCAGCACTAAGTAGGCTGACGAGCAGGACTGATGCAGCAGACCATCCTTTAATAAAGAAAAGTCCACATTAAGAAACGGTCACCGTGGCTGCGAGAGGCAAAAGCGCATTGAGAGTTTTGCGGCTGCTTCCATGAGCCTGCCCGGCCACGAAAAGTGAGTGGAATTAGCCCCATGGAGTATGAACAATAATGGCATTTCAATAAAGCCCCACGAGTCCAGACATTAAATAAAATCAGGTGGGTATACAATACATTATTATCTTCTAAGAGGACTGTTTGCTGGTGATTAGGCCTTGAATGTGCTCGGATGCCCGTTCGTCTTTCCATACTTCCGCACTTTCCCGTTAATATCTGCAGATATGAAATAAGACACCAAGGCCACGATACAAACAAGTATGTTATCTATGACCCAGTTATTTCTCACCGAGCTGCCCCATGCCGAAGCCCTCATTATAGACCCAAGCAAGTTTGTCGTGATCAGGTACTCCCCGCTCTCAAGCCCTGAAATAGCAGCTGCGGCAACCGCATCTGGAGACTGCAGTGGGTCTGGTTCTTCCAGGATCTTGGTAATTGCCGGCTTTCCAATGTTCTCATGTGCAAAGCCTGGGGTATCGATTGATCCTGGGAAAACGGTGTGAACTTTGACCGAGTCGCTGTAAAGCAGAATCTCCTGAGATAGCGTATCGCTCAACGAGCGCATTGCAGCTTTACATGGAGAATATGCCGAGTATCCCACAATTGGGTAGAACGCGAGAGTTGTGGCCGTAAATATGAAATGTCGTTGCCTGTCGCTCCTCGCTTCACCTGGTGCAAGCCACTCTTTCAGTATTGCCTGCGCCATTTCTGCGCTTGCCCAGTAGTTGATATCCATTTGGTTCCTGAGCACCTTGCTGGGTGCATCTAAGAATAATTGAGGCTCCGAGCTACCAGCCATGCACCACACGACGTCGGGCGCGACACCACCATTCCAAGCCATCACATCAGTGACGATGCGGGAGGCTTCAGTGGCATCTGTAAGATCGGCAGAGATGTAGTGGAAGGTCTGGGTTGCAGACGCTGCAGAAGCTTTGATTTCGCTCAATGCTCCTTCAAGTTTGCCGACGTTGCGGGCAACGATAACCACGTTGGCACCTTTCCCGGATAGAAATTTCGCGACTGAGAGACCCATTCCTTGCGATGCCCCGGTCAAGAGCACTGTCTAGGGATCATCAGCTGTGAAGGCTATAGTGGGCTTGGAGAATGAGTATCCTACCTTCCCGGCCACATCGAAGTGGTTCTTGCGACTGAACCAACCCATTATGAGCGCGCCGAGGCCAATTGAAAATGCCAGAGAGGCTATAGTCGTCCAGGAGGTCGTGGATAGGATGTCGAAGCTCATTTGGGGTTGTTGTATGTGCTGCGAAGGAGGGTGATCAGAAGGGGACCGTCAGCTTCAGTAAATTAGTGTCAGCCTGGTTGTATGAAATTAGAATCCTTTCAAAATCAAATTGGTTGAAGCCTGGGCCGCCAAATTGGAGAAACTTATAACTTGATTTTAAACTACAGTATTCATACCTTGTTCACATATATATACAGCAG
Organism: Pseudogymnoascus sp. BL549; assembly: GCA_001630585.1. Classification (NCBI taxonomy): domain Eukaryota; kingdom Fungi; phylum Ascomycota; class Leotiomycetes; order Thelebolales; family Thelebolaceae; genus Pseudogymnoascus; species Pseudogymnoascus sp. BL549. The sequence continues at coordinate 12,923 of LNAR01000371.1, read as the reverse complement.
TCACCACAGGAATTTGGATAAAGTTTCTTGACGTTGCAAATAGAAGTCGCGACTTACCTTTGGGACCCTGGTACCTGGGTGTACTCATCGCTCTTTCCCACAAATAATCACGGAATTACTTTTCACCGCTATCTGGCACTAAGATAGTGGTATCGAAAAAGTTCGAGATCTCATCCACGGCCGCGCTCACTTAACGCCACACTTTTTTATTCTAACTAGACGGCACAAATACAACATGGCCAAAAAAAGAAAGGGTTCTGGCCGAAGCGCACCAAGCGGCCCGAAGGAATTCGACGAAAAAGATGGGAAACTTGGACCGATTACATCCTACAGAGACGTTGCCGACGAGGAAGATGACTTCCATATTAATAGAGACAAGGTGATGCTTGACGAGGGGCCAGAGGCGAAAAGGCAACGTAAATGGGCAGAGCAAGGTATGTTTAATGCGATTGTTTCTGTCGCGCCTGCGCCTACTAACAGCAGACAGACGCATTTCTTGAACCTTCCGATGAAGAAGTTCTCGCGTACTCCGATGCTAGTTCTGACGACGAGGAGGCGGCAGGAAGCAAATCGAGCAAAAGCAAATCGAAGCGCAAAGCAACCTCGGATTCGGAAGCATCAGAAGCAGAGGAGGAGGATGAAGACGCCGAGGGTTGGGGATCATCGAAAAAAGACTATTACAATGCGGATAATATCGAGACGGAGGTGGACGCCTTGGAAGAAGAGGCTGAAGCCAAGCGATTGCAACAGAAGAAGCTGCAAAGTATGTCCGAGGCAGATTTTGGTTTTGATGAGAACGAGTGGCTGCAAGAAGCTAAGGATGACGACGGAGACGTGGTCACTGAGATCTTAAAGGACGTGGAAATCACGGACGATTTGGGACCAGAGGAACGGTTAAAGCTACTGCAGACGAGGTATCCCGAGTTCGAATTTCTGGCAAATGAGTTTGTGGAGTTACATCCTGTCCTGGAAGACCTCAACAACGAAATTAGTGCCACCGGGCCAAGGAATACCGTCGCAGTTATCAAGAGCCGTGCCTTGGCTGCTTACCTTGGAGCACTGACAATGTACTTCGCCGTCCTCACGTCTACAGCAAAGCAAGAGAACGCCAAGTCAGCACTGGACCCTATGGAACTCCGAGACCACGCGGTTATGGATAGCCTGCTACAATGTCGCGAAATGTGGTCCAAGACCAAGGCGCTTCGAGCGGAGGATATGCCATTTGGCGGCCTTGAAGAAGACGAGATACTATCTGACGAAGCCACGCCCGAGACGGACGAGGAAGAAGCGTTTGAGCGTATTCCATCAACCAAGAAGTCCAAAAAGGCAGCCAAACTTGAAGCTGCAGCAGCAGCAACTGCTAAAGCACGCAAGGCCCGAATCGCGGCGAATGAAGCCTCTTTGACCGACCTCTCCTCCCTCATCCCCACCACCAAAACACGCAAATCCTCAAGCTCCAAGGCCAAGCCAACTATCGTGCAAGACTCGGACTCCGACTTTGGAGAGGAAGAGACGCTTTCTTCTCGTGCGGCCGCTGAGAAGGCCGCGAAGAAGAAGTCTCTCCGTTTCTACACCTCCCAAATCGCACAGAGATCAAATAAGCGCAACGAGGCTGGCCGTGACGCTGGTGGTGATGCCGATCTACCGTACCGTGAGCGCCTGCGTGATAGGCAGAACAGGCTGAATGCAGAGGCTGAACGCCGTGGTAAGAAATTAGACGAGTATGGCCGCGGCGCTGAGCTTGGTGGAAATAGTGACGAAGAAGATGAGGCGGATAGAGCCGCGGGCAAGAAGGTCCAAGACGAAGAGGATGAGTACTACGATCTCGTGGCACAAACGTCCAAGGCAAAGAAGGCTATGAAAGAAGATAAGCACGCGGCTCTTGTTGCTGCGGAAGCTGAGAATTCCTTGGCCAGGGTCGAGGGCGAGGACGTCGGTGAGGATGGCAAGCGCGCCATTGGGTATACCATTCAAAAGAACAAGGGTCTCGCCCCGAAGAGGAAGAAGGAGGTCCGCAACCCCAGAGTGAAGAAGAGGATGAAGTACGAGGAGAAGTTGAAGAAGCTGGGCAGCATGAAGGCCATTTATAAGGGTGGCGAGGAGCGCGGTGGCTACTCGGGTGAGAAAACTGGTATCAAGGCTGGGGTGGTTAAGAGTGTTAAGTTGTAGATATACGGTCTTGAAAATGAAATCAAACTTGCAACAGAAATGTATTTCCATGACTCCAAACAAGTTACGTATAGGTAAGAAAAGTAACGCGGCTCTATTACGCAGTCACGATGTGTTGTTTTATGTGTTTGTAATGGCATATATTCTTAGACCAACGTCCCCTTCTGCATCATGCAAAGGTCTGTGGCCAGAACTGCTCTGGCTCGAGTAACAAAAACGCCCGCTAATAGCATAAGTCCCGTTGTGCAAGATGATACTCATTACAGTTGTGCTCCCCGCACCGGGCCAGCTCAATTTCTCAGAGCTTAAGTACGCCAGTGAGGGTTTCCAGGTTTCGCTTATAAAAAAAAACGAAACACTGTTTTCGATCCTGCTGTCGACGTCGCGATTGTTCCGGGGTCGACCCAGAAGGCCTTTGTGGCCAGTCTCCAAGTCGGAAGACGTCGCTTTAAGGCCACATGCTGACTGACGCATGTGTGCAGATATCCCGAATGGGCCAGTCTTGCTCTCTCTCTCTTTCCATCTCATACAACTGTAACGCCACTCTCATGCACCAACCATCCCTGGGCCATAGCTGCCATGGCGAGATGGGCCGTACTGGGGTTGGTTAAGCGCAGACTATCACAAAGTTAGTTTTGTAAAAGCAACCCTGTCGACTACCACAACCAACCTTCTTTCTTCTCTTTCCGGGCCCGCCCCGGTCATCACCCTCGCCGGTTGAGTACCCAGCATCAACCATATCGTCATCAACATAGCCTTCCCCATAGCCCTCAAAGCTGGACTCATCATAGCCACGCTTTTTGACGGCTCGCTTGGGGCGAGCCAGGTCTGCCTTACTTCCTCGGGACAATGCCCCGGACTGCTGACTTGAGCTCTTCTGCATGCCAGCAGATGTAGGCTTTGCAGGGACTTGTGCGGCAGGCTTCTTGTCTGGAATATCCAACTCGCCTAAGACAGAACTATCCCACATTTGTTTCGGTATCACGCCCTTGGCCATCGTCATTGCTGCCGGTAAAGCCGCAAAGACATTCTGGGGCAACCCCTTCTCAATCTCCTTGCCAAGACGCTGTGTTACCATCCATTCATGTTCTGGTTCTCTCATCATGGACAGAAGGCCGCCTGGAGACTCTTCGTCGTTGACTGTCACGTCAAACTTCCCACTGATCCCCAAATCCTTGATCTTGCCCTTGTATGTCTTACGTAGTCCATTCTTCTCGCCATTCGGTAGCACCCGTGCCACTTTCGCTGCAGTTGGGTTGAGGCCGTATAGTTCGAATAGATCTATTCCTAAATCGGGTTGTTTGTGTGGATGAGCTAAATCAAGTCCGTGTTAACCAAATACTACGGTAGATGATATGCAGAACTTGAGATTGACGGTGTCCGCGCAAGGCGACCACCGAAACCTTTTGGGAGAGAAGGGAGCCTTACGAGTTCTGCAAAGTTGGTATATCTTGCCAACATCAAGGTGAAGGTCCTCAATACACAGCTTGCGTTCCTCGACATGAACTTTCTTCTGCTCGCGATCACCAGTATCCTCCGATTCTCGCTTTCGTTTGTTCGAAAGGTCGTCAGCCTGGGAGCCCGAATCTATCGACATGGGTGTCGCATCATCGTGCGTGTCTGCCATAGTTGATTCTTGAACTGTCCTAGATATGGTTGAACTCATGCTGCCCGGTACCTTGGTGTTTGGAACCTTCTCGGTCGAGGCCGTGTTTGGCTGGAGAGGGCTTTGCGGAGTTCGAGGTTGAAATGACGCGGGCTGCGACCTCTTCACCTCGCTGTTCGGAGTCGGCGAGAGCGGGTACGATCTATTTGTAGTAGAATCTATTGGAGTCGACATCGATAAAACCTGTGAATGTGACGATGGTTACACAAAACAATGCGAATAACAGAAAATTGAGCGTGGCTCGCTACGTCATCCAAGACGAGCTGTTGTTTTCAAGAATATAACAGTTGTAGGAGATGAATCCGCCAGAGCAAATGTCAAGAGTTCGAGGATAAGGCGACCTCAACGTTCAAGGAATCGATGGGGCGATGACGGTGAAGATGTCTATCGCCGCGACCGGTCGCAATGAGGCGCTCGACCACCAACGGCGCCTTAAGCAACACAGACTCTATCTCATCAGTGAAGTCGCAATAGGCCGATACTGAAAGTATGCAAGGCAGTCACAACAGCGTACGGGTGTGACGGGTCGTGGTGGTCGTGGTCGTCGTTGTGGACGTTGTAGTTGACGGTTGAATTGGGGTCAAAGTGAACTGATCATCCATTTGCCGCTGGCGATTTGGGCGGTGCCTCACTAACCTCAATATGGACTAGTGCATTATCGGAATTATTTGTCTGCGACTTTCAGAATAATTTCTGCAGGGTCGATTATCTGCTACCAGCAAGAATTATAACACAGAAAATATTCCACCCTCGCCTTCCACATATCATGGGCGAAAGACAAAAGAGGCAGCGCCCTGAAGGGGAGGCCGAAGCTGCTTCTTTCCATTCCGACAATGAAGAAGTTTCTCCCAGCAAGAAAGCACGCAAAGAAACGAATGCATCTGCTCGGCGCTCTCTATTTGTTCGATCATTGCCAGCTACCGTTACCAGCGATGCTCTTACAAAACTATTCTCAGAAAGCTACCCACTAAAGCATGCGACTGTGGTGCTTGACCCGGAGACAAAGCAATCAAAAGGCTATGGCTTTGTTACTTTTGCGGACGCAGACGACGCGGAACGTGCGAAGGAAGAGTTCCATGGCAAAGCCTTTCAAGGCCGCAAATTGAAGGTTGAGGTCGCTGAGCCTAGGCATAGAGATGTGGACTCTGGCAAAGGAGCTGGAGGAAAGCGCACAAGCATTATCTCTGAGGAAGCAGCCGCTGCCAAGGCTAAGAGATCTGAGAAGATGCAGGAAGATCGCAAGCCCCCGAAATTGATTATTCGAAACTTGCCTTGGAGTATTAAAGATCCAAAGGATCTAGAGCTTCTATTCCAGAAATTTGGAAAGGTCAAGCACGTTACACTCCCAAAAGTCAAGGATACTCAGGCTGGGTTTGGATTTGTGGTGATGAGGGGCCGAAAAAATGCTGAAAAGGCACTCGAAGCTGTGAATGGGAACTTGATTGATGGCAGAATTCTTGCCGTCGATTGGGCTGTTGAGAAGGATGTGTGGGAAAAGGCGAAAACCGAGGCTGGGGACGAGCCAAAGGCCAAGAAGGCAGCTAAGAAGGCGAAAGCAGAGAAACCCACAAAGGAAGATGCTATGGACGTTGATAAGAAAGACGAGGACCCCAATGATGTGGACGCTGATGTTGCCAACTTCATGAAAAACTTTGGTCAAGAATTGGAGTCTGAGCCAGAGGACGAAGACGAGGATGAGAATATGGATGATGCGGAGGACGAAGATGAGGACGATGATGCCGACAACCTTGACGCAGAACTGGAGGAGCTGGAAGACGAATCTGAAGATGAGGAGGCTGCAGAAAAGGCGGCCGAAGCAGCGAGAAGAAAGTCGCAATTCATCACTGACAACTCGTCAACCCTCTTTGTTCGCAACCTACCATTTACCGCTCGCGACCCTGAGCTGAAAGAGCATTTTATGCAATTCGGGGCCGTTAGATACGCAAGAGTGGTGATGGATCGTGCCACGGACAGACCTAAGGGTACTGGATTCGTTTGCTTCTATAATGTTGAAGATGCCGACAACTGCGTCAAGAACGCCCCAAGATACCAGCCAACCGGAGCAAATGCTACCAAAAAGACCGATGCCAGCAATGTCAAGCATTCCATTCTCGAGAATGAGAGTGCCGACTCCTCCGGCTCATATACCATCGATGGCCGTGTCCTTCAAGTTTCTCACGCCGTCGAGCGGGAGCAGGCTGTGAAGCTGACTGAGCAAGGTATTCACAGTCGCGATAACAGGGACAAGGACAAGCGTCGTCTCTACCTTCTCTCAGAAGGTACCGTTGCCGCGGGTACTACCCTTTATAATGCGCTCTCTCCATCCGAAATCACCATGCGTGAGGACAGTGCCAAGCAGCGCAAGAAGCTCATCCAGGGCAACCCCTCGCTTCATCTGTCGTTAACTCGCCTCTCGATCCGCAATTTGCCCCGCTCCATCACGTCTAAGGACCTCAAAGCACTTGCCCGTGAAGCCGTTGTCGGCTTTGCTAAGGATGTGAAGTCGGGCCTAAGAGCACAGTTGTCGAAGGAAGAGGAAGCCCGCGGTGGAGATCCCATGCGCGAGGCTGAGAAGCAGCGAAAGGCGAAAGGAAAGGGAATCGTCAAACAATCCAAGATTGTTTTCGAAGGTCGCGAGGGTGCCAAGGTGTCCGAAGAGAGTGGCGCAGGTCGCAGTCGCGGCTACGGATTCATTGAGTATGCGTCTCATCGCTGGGCTCTGATGGGCCTTCGCTGGCTTAACGGCCACGCCCTTGAAGGCAATGGAGGAAAGAAGCAGAGATTGATTGTCGAGTTTGCGATTGAGAACGCTCAGGTTGTGGAGCGCAGAAAGGAGCGCGAAGAGAAGGCCAGATTAAGGAGTAAGGAGGTACTTGAGGCAAGAGAAAAGGGGGAGCTCGAAGGAAAGAAGCCTGAGAAAAAAGCATTCACCAAGGATCAATTGATGGCGAAAACACGCAAGGGAATGAAGGGTGATAAGGGCAAGCCAGAGAAGAAGGGGAAGCCCAGGGAACCTGGAAAGGAGTGGAAGCAAAGGCCCGGAGCGTTCAATAAAGGGAAGCCAAGAGAAGAGAGAGGTGGAGGATCAGGCAGAGATGGCCCAAGGCCAACCAACGGAAAGGGCAAATTCGCAGATAGAGTGCCAAAGCAAGGCCCAGTGCCAGCTGGGAAGGACGCATCAAAATTCAAGCCAGGCTTTGCTGAGGGCGAGGAAGGAAGATTGGCCCGAAGGGCTCAGATTATAGCCAAGAAGCGGTCAATGAGGCGGGCGAGGAAGGCCTAAGTGCGGAGGGTTTTTGTATGTAAATAAAAAATAATGGCGCTGGAATATCATCGACAATTGGAGTTTGACAGATACAATACAATTATCAGTGCTACAGACTATTTTTACTTTAATGGCTCTAAACAGTGCAGACACCGTAATAAATTTTCCATGTAATTATCCTCCATATTAGAGTATCTCTCTCAAATTAATCCATGCTACTTATTCCACGAAACTTGTCATTTCGTAGAAGCTATACGATGTCCACTTTTACATTCTCATGCTAGAGTACGTTGTGACAAAAGACATCGCGCACCCACTGTTTACAATTTCGCTGCTGATCCCCAGGTGCAAACATGACAAACAACCCGAAATTTCCTGCTCGCTTAGTCCCGCGCTAGCGGCTCCGCGACTGTATATAATCTTTCCTTCCCTCCCGAACCCTTCTCTTTTCTTCTCCATCATCTAGTAGGAGTTATAATTAATACTTATATACTTTTTATCACGGCTCCTCGCTTCGGCGCTTGCTGAGGGTTATTCAGTCCATGAATAGTCTTCCGTTCCCGGGAACCAAAATCAGATTCCAAGGTACCGTCTTTCCAAAACAGCTGCTCTCGACGCCTTTAGGTGGGGGAGTGACTGTGGGATGGTCTCTACATATCTTCTTGAAAAGCATTGTTTTCTTTTCAAGAGAGAACGAGCTGAGGGATTTGGTTGGCTTTTGGCGTTTGCGCCATGGATGGGGGAGTAAACCGACCGATATTCGGTCGGCGAGAAGATTCTTCCGATCAGACCCTTGAGGTTTGGTCTCAAGGATCATCTTGAATGGAGCATTTGAGACTGGCTTTACGTGACGTTTGAGAGTGGATCACTGCAGGGCAACTGGGAGTGTTCGAATATGGATATACCGTAACCAGTCGTGACATCTTTTTGAAGAACCCTTTTTACCCTCTTTTATAGTGTACATACGTGAATTTTTGCAGGCTCGTTGCTCAAATGTTCCCACGCTCTGTATTTGAAGGTTGGGACAATATGTAGAACCAGCAGGTCAACACTACAGTGTCGAAATAACATCATACATATAGTTCTCACACATCACGCATGGTTGGAAATTCGGTGTTTTATGGCCAGCTTCTTGAATTTATATTTCGCTAGAGCTACGAACCATAACTAGTATCTCAGTGAAGAGCGACTAGTAACACGTCTAGTAGACACGCTTTGGTGGGGACATGGAAGCCTTGATGGTCAAGCTTCCAACGTTCTGCCACCCCTTCTTGAGGAGAGAGACGAGGTAGTTGATCGACAACATGATGTTGGAGATCAGCTGGTCCTCAGTCATGCTGACGTTGCCGACGGCGACACCCATGCAGAGAACCTTCTTCAACTGGAACTTGATGGTGGACTTGACGTCGGTGATCTTGTCGGAAAGGGACTCGTTGTGGGAGACAGGGGTTGGGAACTTGCCAGCTGTGGAACTTGTTAGAATTGAACGTGCATGCGGTGAGTGGAAAATGGCTTACCCTTGGAGAGACCGGGACCCAAGAGACGGGGAATCTGCTTGATAAGAGCATCGGAAGCGATGAAGGCATCGTACTTGCGTGCGAGCTTCTTGATCAGCTTCTTGTTCTTGTTGAGCTTCTTCAAGTCATCAGCAGACATGGCGTCAACACCACCGTGCTTGGCACGATCGATATCGTGCTGGTCACCGAGAATGCTGTTATCGTGTTAGCGGAATGTCCTTCTTCATTGTTGCCTCGCAATATCTTCGCGCAATATATTTGCGCTCGGGTCGAACGTACCAGATGGCCATGTTTGGGCGGGGAACCTGGGGGAGCTTGATGGTTCCAGAGAAACGCTTGTCACGTTGGGGATCGTAGTTCTTGAGGCCAATTTGCAACTCGACGGTCTCGAGGAAGTTGCGCTTCTTGGTCTCCAAGGAGTACTCAAGGAGCTCCTGGACGTGGGTTCGCACTCCGGCTGTGAGGGCAAGCAGTCAGCATCGCTATCGCTATCGCTATCTTGAGCGCTGCGGATTCGTTTGGGAACATACCGACTGAGATCTTTGAGGCCATGATCGCAAGTCTTCCAATAGGGTTCTATTGGTGAGGATTTGTGCTGTGGTTAGTTGATCAGTTGAGGTTGATTTCGAAATTTCAATTGTGGGACAGCCCTCGCTTGAGGGCTTGGCGTCGAATTTTTGATCACGTGGCGAACTTTTGGGCGGTCTGAGTAATCATACCCCACCATCGCGACAAGAGATCCCCAACATCAACATCATGACAGTGTCAACGGCCAAAATCGGCGTTTCTACAGCAAGTAAACGCAATATCACAAGCTATCTCAATTGAAGAATAAGTTATCTTTTATTATTTCTATATTACAACTTTGGTATTCAAAGCTATGTTTTCAGAGACGTTGCTTGCTTAATCCAATGAATTATTGCTCGAATTGAGTAATTATAATATTTAATCCGAGTGCCAAAAATATATATTTTATTTCAAATTATTTTCCGTTTTATTTACCATTTGTTCAGATAGTAGACCGTTAAAGCATGTTGGCCCAAGTCTACTACCATCAGCCTTCTCACTACTGGCGGACAATGTGTCCATCTTTGTTTATTATGGTCTATGGTGACACTTCCTGAATTCACCCCTCATTATATACCATTTCATATTGATATCTTCACGCCCGAACTTTGACACTGCCTCTTTCACTTCTACGCTGGCCATCATCTATACCCACGCCCTGTATCGACACGCTTGAAATCTACAACCACAAACACCGTCGACCATGTCACGCACACTGGATGGCGCACCTCCACAACCTAGACTCTCCTTCAGCAACTGGATACTGGGAGGTGGCCTCGTCGTTGTTCCCCAAAAAGACCGAACCTCAGTTAGACGATTGATAAGGAGCGACGCCGACAATGGCCTCAAGCCAAAGTACAGCTTCGTGAATGAGAAAGCATATCATCAGAACAGGCAGGTGTCAAAAGACAAAGCCACAGACACAGAGAAAGTCACAGATAAAGTCACAGACAATGTGAATAAGAAAAAAGGAGGGAAAACGAAGAAGGCAGTGCCAAAAGATGAAATTGCGAAGAAGGAAGAGGTACCTGCGCCCTTATGCTCTTGTCACTCATTAACTCCAAGTTCTGATAATCTCGTCTAGCTGAACAAACAAGCGGAGCAGTCATCGGGGTGGACGAAAGCCCAAGATGAGAAGATCCTTGACATGAAGAAGGCGGGGAACAGTTGGAAGATGATTGCCCAGGAAGTTGGCGCATCAAAGAAGGACGTCACGAACAGATTTAAAGAACTCAGCAAGGCAGGCGAGAAAAGCGCTGAAAACGATGACCCTCTTCCATTCGGTGATATGCCGGGGATGTTTACTGAGGATGAACCGGCTGAGAACTCCAAACCTGTACCTGAAACCCAGAAGAAAGGGAATAGGGACAACAGGGGCAAGGGCGACAAGGGGAAGAAAGACAAGGTCTTGGTTGACGCTGCTGCGTTGGAGGCAGAGAGTGGAAAGAAGGTACTGGTGCCTGACGCCATCTGGACCATTGGTGATCTCGAGGTGTTGGCGAATGTGGAGGAGCGATACAGGGAGCTCAAGTGGATGCATGTGCAAGCGGGCTTCTATAACATGACAGGCCGCATGGTGGGAAGCGAGGTTATAAAAGCTAAATTTGAGCAAGGCTGACCGACGGGAGTGGAGTTGGAGGCGTTACACAATTATGATGCGCATGATGGAGGGCTGCTTGCTTTTTGACCTTAGGTTGCGTTGGAGTGGCGGAGGCGTTCGGTTGGCTGTTATGAAGGCGTCTGTTATCTTGAAACGAAAGGTGAATGCCAGTGCGCTTATACCAGAGAATCACGATGCAATAGGTCACCTCTATTATTGGGAATCACAGATATCTCCCAGAAGAAACTGGTAGCTGATGCTCACCAACGGAATTGACGATGCATAGCGCTCCCCAGAATTCTAGGCAGCCTGGAAATAGTCTACATTCCAATGCTAACTTGAAAATTCCTAATTTGGCTTTGGATCGCAATTCTCGGTGCTTCAATATGGTAATTAACCCATGCGGGAAAACCCCCCACCTGATGGTTGCGCACAGCCACAATTTGCAAGACCATAAAATGTACCCAAAAGAGGTGCAAGAACGCGCAAATTCCCAAGCGTCGTAGCCAAGCCCAACAATTTGAAAAATATAGCCTTGAAGCTGGACTATCTTTCATCCGTCTGACAATGTAAGTCTCAAATAACTACGCAATATATGCAAGCCAAGATGTTCGTGTAAGGTGACAGAAACATGACAGCTCATTACCGACCGAAAGCGTGGAATCTTATGCCAAGACCACTGAGGCTGTAACGGACCTCATCCTTGCATGCTTCCTGAATTAGCAACAACCAAGCCGCCACTACGCCCTCGCCAATACCGCTGGCAGGTCCACCGAGGCTCACATTGGCGCGGCGACATGGGAAACAGTGTTTCCAGCTTCGAAACAGCCTTATGAGATGATCTGATCAACGCATTCGTGGTCCGATAGAGCCTAGCGTTTGGAGTTGCTGTAATTCAGACGTGCATGTCAGCCTCGCACTAAGTGATTGACGGGCATGATGTCTGTCTTGGGTTTGCATGTCGTGATAGCTTCGCCTCCAGATTTCTGCCTTGAGGTAAGGAAACGAAGTTGCGATATCCCTTGGCAGAAGATAGGATGGATATATAAGGGCCTTCTGTCTACCACGGTGAGTATCTTTCTTTTCATCATCATCATCACAAACCAGCAAGCAAACCAGCAAGCAAACCAGCAAGCAAACCAGCAAGCAAACCA
>LNAR01000370.1:1061-49318 GCA_001630585.1 Pseudogymnoascus sp. BL549 | reverse complement strand
GGGGTGGCGCGGGATGCGTTGTGACAGTAGAATGGTGAGAACTGCTAGACCGTAGGGATAACGCAGGATGCGTTGTGGCAGTAGTATGGTGAGAAGTACTTTGGCTAGCAATTAACTTTGCCTGATCTGTTGAGAGGGCAGATGCTGAGGATAATGCTGGGGTCGATCCTTGCGGGGTCTGGATTAGCCCTATTATGCTTCCTGAAGTCCTGTCTTTAGTAGTTGGACCATGGCCAACCACATTCGGACGATGGTTCTTAATGCTGCTAGGGGGTGTTTTGGGTGGCGTAATGGAATCGCTTGCTGCTATAATCTCATCATAGAAGACACGGGCCATTTTGAGATATCCGGCATCAGTTGGATGGACCTTGTCCTTAGTGAGATCAGCGAGACTCCACCACTATATATATTAGTAAATATTTCACCCTTGGCATCTATGTTAGAATCGCACAAAGCGACGAATATTGTGACAGTAGAAGCGTTAAGCTAGCTCCATTTCAGAAGCGGGGAACATAGAAAGCTACATACTGGAGAGTGCATATCCGCTAGAAATATTTTTTGCCCTGCAGCCGATCGCTTTGATACTAAGTCTGCAAGATCTCTGTTGTATTGTCGCACAATGTCGTCCGCAGGTTCGTACATAGGAGGCAATGCTCCGACAACAATGGTTGTTCCAGTAGCCACGGCAAATATGTGATCGATTAGGGCCGCCATTCTGTTAGCCATGTTGGCTAAGAAAAATTATTAGATAACCATTTGGTAAGTAATTATTGTTCACGGAGGTTTACGTACGAGTATCAAAACGTTGCCCAGCATCGTTGGTGCCTGCGAGAATTGCAACGACATTAGGCAGCTTTGAGAGAGAGAGCCCGGCCTTCTTAGCAACTTGCTCAATCCGGTAACCAGGCCAGGCTTCAACCCTATTATCATCCATGGTCCCGAGGTTGATGCTTCCGATCATGTCCACCTACTTCGTATAATCAAATAAGTCTAAAATCCCGCGGTTTCCAGTAAACGACCAAGAGCAGAGGATAGAAAGAGTTTAGCCCACCTTATTTCCATGGGAAGCAAGAGCAGAGCGCAGTGCATATCTCATCCCGTTTTTATTCGTGGACCGGTAGCCACCCATAATCGAGGCACCTAAACAGAGCACTCTCAATGGAGCGCCATTTGCGATAGGCTCCTTTGTCTCCACGGATTTGGAGAAGGGGTTGGGCGGAAGGAAGTTCGAGAACTCAGCAGCGTTTGACGATGAAGAGTGCTCGGCGGGAAAGGCAAGACCTGTAGGTTATTTGTTAGCGAAAGAAGATGTATGAAGTGCGTAGCAAGCGACTAACTCAGCACAATAAAGGTCCAAAGTAGGTAATAACTTAACATCGCCATGATAACCAGTATTCGATCGGTTGGGAGCAATATCTTAGTTGATTTGCACTATCTGGCCTTGGACGATTACACTCTTAGGAGGTATATATGTATTGTCGGTATACTAACAACTGCTATTTTTACGCTCCTGCCAGATTCTGCATGACTGTTCCCAGAGCCATAATGTCATAATTCCCTCTAATCGTAACGCGTAATGTCGTGGACATAGAGCGCCATTCTGTTTGCAGGAAGCCACTGAATGTAAAGCGACGGGGAGTAGACTATAAGAATTTGCGATTTTTCGCTATAATGCCATGACTCCCTTCTGATCGTACGGGCTTGTTGTGAGCGCGGAGTGCCATTCCGTTGCGGAAAGCGCCCAGAATGCCGCCCGTTTGCAGGAAGCGCCTGAATGCAAACGACGGAGAGCGGACTGTAAAGATTTTACGATTTCTCGCCATAATGCTACTTTAGCTTAGGCTCGTGGTAGTTTCTCATCGAGCCTAATCCGAAGTTGTACCAAGCCTTGGTTTGCCAGTGAAGGGCGGTGCGGGGTCGGTGCGGGGTAACGTTGCTGGAAACTTTTGATGTACATGAAAGCCAAACTATTAATCCACCGCATCTGCTTCATCGCCGGAATGGGAGAAACGGCATCTCGGCCGGACTAATAATCCATTGAGATATTTGGAGGTAACTATTTAGAGTGGTTTTCGTTTACGACCCATTTTGAGATTCCTGTACGTGCCTTTCTTTGGGACACTCCGCATTTTCTCGAAAGCCATGACGTGTAGGTCCATCAACAAGCCTTATGGCTGTCATCAACGAGTAAGTTAGCTCAGCCAGCCACGGATTTTCCTGTGGAACATCTTTGCATGTCCGTGGGTAGTTTCAGAGCTATTTCCCCCGTTTTTCCCCGTTTGTAGTAGAATAGTCTCTTAACCCAACAGCACTCTGGTTCTGGCGTGGTAAACTTTATGCGCTTTCTCGCAGTAAACCTGCTGGGATCCCAGGCTACAGATCACGGGATTTGGAAGTCATTTAAATGCAATTTGTTGCCTTATATTCAAGGCACCAACATCAACATGAAACGCCAAATGATCGACAGGTCCCGTGACCCCTGTCGCCATGCACCACAACACAACTGTATGCGGCCACAGCTATCAAAACGTACGTTGACCTGGAAACAAGCCGCGTTTCCACCTGCGATCGCTTGTGCGAGGCTCAACATTTGGATGCTTCATGCTTTCGTATTTCCCCACGACCATGAGCCAGCGACATAACGACTATTTACTCCGACTCTGTCTCACTAATCCTACATAACGCTCTACGACAATCCACAACCCCCCACGTAAACAGCCGCGCCAAACATCCACATCCCGCTCCTGCACGACGCAGGGTCAAACAGCAGCGTGTCTGAGCGCACAGATCACCAAATAAAACAACCACTACTACCCACAACGCATCAAGTCGCCCATGCCGCAAACCTCCTCGCCCACTCACCCTCACCACGGCGACGCGTAATGCCCGCAGCAACATGACCGCGACCGAAGACTCATCGCCCCCGCCCGCCGACGCGCGCATCACCCTCTCGCGCAAGGGCTCGCGCAAGAAGACCCCAGAGGGCTTCACCATGCACAGCAACGAGGACGACGAGAATGTGTCGCCCACCACCAAGCCGAGCGGGTTCGCCGACTCGAGTATGAACGAGCACCAGGGCTTCGACGACATTAACACCACCGCCAACGACGACAAAGCCGCCCAGCGGCTACCCTCACTGCGCAACCTCCCCGCCCTCCCGCAGGGGGATACAAGCATGATGTCCCTCCAGAGCGAGGACTTGAGCCGCCAGCACAGTGATGGACACCCCGATACCATGGACGAGAGCGAAATGCGCCGGCACCTGAACGACGTGGAGAGCAGCTTCCTCCCTGCTCCTAGCCCCGTGGGCCAGGCTGCGAACCCTGGCGCCGACGATACGTATTTATTCGACGGGGCCCGCGAGCCGGTGGAACTGGCGCAGGGGATACCTGGGATTCGCACACCAGCGAAGGTTGCGATGGGGGAGGCAGAGAAGTCGTTTACACCGCTAGAGGAGAGGGAGACACCGCAGGGATCGATGTGGGGGGATTCGCTAGGGGAGAATGGGAATACCACGTCCTCGCTGGAGACGATGTCTTCGCCGACTGCAGCGGCAGCGGCGAGGACGGTGTCGAGAGCTATATCGATGGTTAGTATGGGATATAATATTGACGGGCATGTTACTTCGGATGCTCCTAGCCCACCGCAGAGTGTGAATGGAAATGGAGAGGGGATTAGTCGGCAGGGTACGCCGAGGATATTCGAGCCGGCATCTTCGCAGGGAACTAAGGGGGACTCGTCGGATGAGCGGTCTACAATACGGCATCAGGCTTCGAATCAGAGTCTTAATGCTGCGGATGCGGGGAGTACACCGGGCGCGGCGCTGGTCAATAGGCGGAGGTCAGGCAGAAGGCCGAAGTTCCTGAGGAGTCGGAATGCGAGCCAGAGATCGTCCGTATCGTCATCTGTCGCGAATACTGATGCGGACGAGAACAGCGATATGACCTACGGGACGGACTACGCCATGTTGTCGGGTGGTGCTGTGCCAGCGTACGGCGCGTCTCGTCACAGCAGCTACATGCTATCGCGGAGTATCAGTCTAGGCAGCATGGCATCTGGCATTGACGATTCAACCGACCTGAAAGCCTCCGACAGAGTTCTTGGGACGTTAGAAGAAGAGGAGAGAAATCGGTCGCGGATGTCTGGTGCGGATAGTAGTCAAAACGATGATTACGCCAATGCGCCAGCAACACCGCGTGCGACGAGCCACTCACTGGCTGCTCCTACAGACACGGTCATCGCGAGACATGTTCGCAACGTGCATGTTCCGGAGTCCGTCGCCAAAGAATACAGAAATAAATCGGGTGTCTCACCTGGCAGGCTGCCAGGGCCCAGCACGGAACGCCATGGAAAGAATATGACGCTCAAGGAACAGAGTAGCACTATTGAGCGGCTGTCGAAGGAGAACTTTGATTTGAAGCTGAAGGTCATGTTCCTCAGTGATAGGCTGGACAAGTTGTCGGAAGAGGGCGTCAAGGAGATGATTTCCGAGAACGTCGAGATGAAGACGGTCCTTGCGAATATGCAGAGAGATAACAAGGCACTGCGTCGCAAAGTAAAGGAGCTCGAGAAGAGTAAAGACGGCTCGCCGCGACCGGGTACTGCTCGCTCCGGCGCCTCATCCGAAGGCCAGCCCCAGTGGTTCGACCAAGAAGGCGCACAAGAGCGTGAAGAGGAGCTCATATACCTGCGCGAGCGTATGGAGGAATACGAAGTCGAAATCGAAAAGATGCGCACCGAGAGCCTCTCCCGCGAGTCCGAGAAGCGCAAGCTCGCCGAGACCGTGCGCTCGATGGGCGAGAAGCGAGGCGAGGATATGGACGCAAGGGAGGAGATGGATGTGTGGAAAGACCTTCTCGAGCAGGAGACCGCCCGACGCGAAGAGGCGGATGAGGACAACCGTAAGCTCCGCGACGAGATTTTCCGGCTCAGAAGTGAGAGCGTGGTTTCGGGTGGAACCGCAGGTATGAATCACACTACCAATATCTACCACATCACCAAGAAGCGCCAGGGATCGCCGACGCGACCGCGCTCTGGGATGTCGGAGCGAGTCGATGACCGGGGTGGCTCGTTCAGTGCAGCGAGCACCCTCGTTGACGACCTCCGTCGCGAGAGTGACCTACTACGTCATGAGAATGCCGAGCTACGCCGTGAAGTCGGCGCGCAGACCTCGATGCTGACGTCGCGGAACCGCGAGAAGGAGCGCTTGTACCAGGAGATTGAGGACCTCAAACTCGGTCACCGCCGCGGTGGATCCATCGCAGGCGACAGTATCCTCGATCGCTCTGCGTCGCGCACCCGCGAGAGGCCACAGTCTAGAGGTAGCGAGCTGACGCGCGTTACTGCCATTATGCCCGATCACGAGCGCGAGGACCTGGAGAACAAGAATGCCGAGCTGCGTGATAAGCTGAACAGCGAGAAACTCGAGAGCCAGGAAGTGCGCAAGGAGCTCGAGAGCTGCATGGAGGACTTCGAGACGGCGATTGAGTCGAAGCGTGAGGCTGAAACGCTGGCGGCAGAACTGCAGCACGAGTTGCAGGTTGCCGAGAGCGACCTCCAGACCATGCAGGCGGATCGGGATGAGGCGCTCAAGGGGCAGGAGGAGGTGGAGATTGAGTTTGAGAATCTTCGCAAGGAGGCGCAGGAAGAGATCGATGCGCTTGAGGCGGAGGCTGAGGAGCGAGCGGTGGAGATCGACGGACTGCAGGTTGAGCTGTCGAACCAGGCCGAGAACTTTGGGGCGCTGCAGGCGGAGATGCGCGGAATGAGCGAGGCACTCGTGAGGCTGGAGGATGATCATGATCTCAAGACAAGGCGGATCCAGGAGCTGGAGCGCGAGCTGGAGGATGCGAATCGCGAGCTGAATGAGATGGAGAAGGCGATTAATGAGGCGAATAATAAGATTAATCGCCTGACGGTGCAGCAGGAGTCGAGCCAGGGCGAGATTGCGTTCCTCAGGGAGGAGCAGGATGGGGACAAGATCAAGATCGGGGATCTGGAGTCGGCGCTCAAGAATGCGGAGAATGCGGCGCGCGACGAGAAGGAGCGCGTCAGGGAGCTCGAGCAGCGCCTGGCGAGCGAGAGGCATCAGAGAGATGTCATTGCTGGCAAGGAGAAGCAGGAGGTGCAGAAGTACATCAACGAGCTTAACCGCGAAGCGTCGAACGCCAAGGACGATGCACGTCGCCTGCGCAAGAACCTCTCCAGCCGCGAGGTCGAGGCGACGGAGTGGAAAGAGCGACTGCTGGAGCTGGAGAACAACCTCCGCGAGACGCTGGGTGACCTCAACGGCACGCGCTCTACGTTTCTCAAGGGCATCGGCGACCTGCAGAAGCAACTCGACAACACCACCCGCGAGCTCGACAGCACCAAGACGTCCATTCTCGAAAAAGACCGCATCATTCGCGAGCGCGATACTCTTCTCGAGTCTCACGGCCTTGAATATGGCAAGTTGGCTGAGATGCTGGATAAGGAGCGCCAGGCCCACCGCAACGCGAAACACCAGCATGAGACCTTCATCAAGACGCATAACCACACTACCCGCACCGTCGGACAGCAGGAGACACGTGTAGCGCAGCTGGAGGCCGCATTGCAGGCGGATAGGAAGAAGTTGAGTCATTTGGAGAGTACGTTTAAGGACCAGCTTAACGAGAGGAATAATCTGCTTTTGACGATGTGGAATCGTTTGTCGACTATTTGTGGCTCGGATTGGGCGCATGGGAATAGTCTTATTAACGGACGTGCCCTACCATCCCTTGAAGCTGTCTCAACCATGCTTCCCGGCTTCGCGAAGAATTTGCTTGCGTCGACGAAGAAGATTGAGTCTCTCATTGCAGGATTCAAGACAAGGATCCGTACAATCGAGCGCGATTTGGCAAGGGATTTCTCCTCGTTAGAAAACACACTCGAAGCACGCACTAAGAAACTTGATCGCCTCGAGGGACTCGTCCGCTCGGCCAGCATGAATTCCTCGGGTGACCAACGCGCCGAGATCGTCAGACTACAAGACATGAACCGCCTTCTCCGCGTCGATATCGCGGCTCTCCGCTCTGCGACACCCAGGAAACCACACTACGAGGTCATCGAACCCGGCAGCCCTGCACCTAGCATTCCCACCGGACCGCGCACAAAGGCGTTAACCCGCCATCAAGCTGCTGCTGCGGCGCATTCGGCCAACAGGGAGTCAGGAGAGTCTGAGCGAGTGGGTAGCTCGGCTGGCTCCGTGAGAGGCTCGACAGGAGGCGGGGTAGGAACCGCAGGGGCGCCAGTCGGAGCGGCGGGAGAGGACTCAGAGTGGTGGGTCTTCCGCCTCAAAGAGCTTGAGCGCCGCCTAAAAGCTGAGCGCGAGGCGAGGCTGCTGGATCGGAGCGGGGCGAGGAAGAGGTTGGAGGAGGGGGAGAGGAGGAATGAGGAGTTGAGGGCTGAGGTGGAGAGGGGGAGGATTAGGATGCTTGCTGAGGGTGCGGGAGGGGGAGAGTAGACGTGGCTTTGTGCTTGTTCTGATTTGGTTTTTTCTTGGGAGCGGGTAGTTTATGGGTTTTTTGTCTTGGGGTGTTCTTTAAAAGAGGATCGAAGCGGGCGAGGAGCTTGGGGCGTTTGCAGGTCTCATGCATTGTATGTATGTATGCTAGGAAGTGCAGCGAGGGATTGATTGTGTGTATGAATATTGATCTACCTACCTACCCCTTTTGGGGGAGAAGTCATGGTATGCTTATGCTTATGCTTGTGACGATGAGCTGCGCTGTGAGAGGCGTAGCTGCATTTATATCTAGAACGCTCTGTCTATCTCTACCCTGTCCAATTCCCAGCTATCCTTCGTACGTTTTCAACACTACTGTGAAACAGTGCGTCTCATTAACAGTAAGAAGAAGATCCACCCACAGCAACAATAATCCCAACACTAGTTCCAACTTGGCCCCTTATTGTATGATCCACTTTTAGGCAGGAGGTTCTAATAACATCCGCCGCGCCAGCAATTTCATGGCAAGACGTCCATCTAGTGTTGTCAGACTTATAGCAAAGGCCGCAAGTTAGCAAGCTTTCAACTATAAATAGAGTCAGGTTAACTTACGTTGTTGCACATCATGATCGCAGCGTTGTAAGAGCATGTAATTCGCACACAATCGTGTGCTCCAACGATACAGGTGTAGCCTTGATCCGCTAGACTATGAAGGTGTCTAATGCCTTCGATAATTGGTGAATCGTACGCATTGTTATTAGTAACAGCATTGTTGCATTCAACCTTGATCCAATAGTTAGATGGCACAACGAAGACACGGAACTCTTTCCTCTGGGCTTACTCGGTTCTCTAACGTCTGCGAAGTCTGAGGCACGTCTCCGTAAAGGACACTGAGACCTGCTTTTTTAGCTTTGATATAAACGTCGATATCCTGTGCTCGGGTGTTAGAGTATTGTATTAACATGGACGGCATATTAACGCTTACTTGTTGGTAGCCAAACAACTTCAATGTCTCCTCATTGGTAACCTCAGTCGTGGACGTCGAAGCACCTCTACTAGCTGAAATTGCAGCTACCTAGGCAGAGATTATTAGCTGTACTATAAGGACATAGTAGGAGGTCACACCTGCGTGGCAGCTGAAATGGTGAGTAGCAGTAGGGCAGATAATCTCATGGTAAGGGTAGTATCAAAGTACGATGATTATGTCGGTGGATAATAGTTGTAGATGGTAGACGCAAAAAACAACTGGAGGACGGATTGCATTTATTCTCAGAGACCGGGGCCGTTCTCATAAATTAATTTACTTCTTGCATACTGCGGGGGCCCGACACATTTGAGATCACGTACAGGCAGTTACCCAATGGCAGCTGGCAATCTGGTCACACGTACTTGGTGTATTTGGAACAGTATAAATAAACCTTGTGTATCGTAGACCCTCTCCTAAAGCTCGGCGGGGATTATGTAGCTACCCTGACATTGTCTGCGCCACGTGTGCGGGTGAAGATCTGTGGTACTCCAATGGGTTCTTGGTATATTCAAATCATGAGACCATTTGACATCCGAAAGTAACGGCGATGGAGTAGAATTCACAGCTAACTAATGACAGATCCATAATATCAGCGCCATATTTCCATCTGTATCTGTTTAAACAGATGCTTCGGGGTCTGGAAACTGAGAATCAAACTCTCCCTGGGCCTGGTCTCTGTCAACCTTCGATCGCTCTAATAAACTAGACATTGTTCGAACAAAAAGTCCCTGATCAGCCGCTGGAGCTGCCACATCTAACATTCCGAGATCCACCCTAATATCCTCGCAGCACCTATCTGTGACTGCTTTTAGCTTCTCGTTCGTCTCATAGAGCAGCTCATCCATTGCTGTGCGAAATAAATCTTTCATAACAACAAATAGTTTGCGGTCATAGCGAGTACCCTCAATTGTAGTGCATAGCTTCTGGATGATCCGCTTTCTTTTGCCGGTCCCTGGTTCAACTACCGACTGATACATCGGGAGCATGTGGTGCAGTGCATACGATGTTCCATGAGTGTTAAGGAGATCGTGATAGATAGATCTAAGAAACATATTAGCAAGATTGATTACAACGCTAAAAGACTATGCATACTGTAGCTGACTGTAAAATGCTGTCGTCACTTGATCTATCTCATAAGCAAGATTCCGACGTCGACGGCGGAATGTTTGCATGAAGAACTCCACCCCTTCAAGTCCTATAATTTGTTAATTATAGAACCGCAGTTCTGCTCCTGCAACATACCCTGTAGGCCAGCCTCTAGCATAGACAAATTGCTGCGAACTGATATCTCCATGTCTAGAAATACCCCCTCGCTCAGAGATCGGAAGGAGTCTTCGGTTGGTTCAAACCGCTCTACCATTGCCTCTATAAAGTTTTCGTTCCAGTCGACATGCCCTCGAGATGCTGGAGTTTGATAGTCACCACCTTGTCTCCAGAACGCATCTAGAGTTTCTATGTACCCATTAGTTAATATCCTCTTGTGCCATAAATCAATTCACATACGAACGTTCCACTGCACAATTATCAGCGATGCACTTCAAAATAGAAACATTAAAGACAAACCCCTAATAAAGATTCTGCGAAGGAAATAGCTTTTCTCTCCCATATAGTGATGTTGGAACGTTGTGCTACACAATAATCAACCCTTTTCTATAATATATGCTCCGAAGGGAAACTAACAAAAGGGTCTGAGCAGCTCGACTCTGGCCTCATACAACTCGTCATCGCATTTTGATAGCGACGCATCAAAATCCTAACTTCGTTTAGTCTCATACCATGTAATATATGTTCCGGCCCAACCGTGAGCTGTGCCCGCTCATGAGCTGGCCGGCCAGCTCATGAGCGTGTATAACTCGTGGTTGGGCCGGAACATATACAAAACAAACTTACGTCTGTAAGTGTTCTTTGCAGTGTATTCAGTCGCTCAATTGGGACTTGTCGACGATCCTCGGAAACATCCCGAGCATTACACCAAAGCTCAACCTTCTGTAGCAAGTCCAGAATCCTTGTGTTCAGAAAGTGCCTTGTCTCTGCGATTTGAGACCTAGACGGAATACCCTGGCAAAACTCCCGCAGTCGAATAATCCCTGATCCTTCTTGCTTAGCTCGTATGGCTTCGAACTGCTCTGTAGCGCTTGTGGTACGTCGCCAGCCGGGTCGCCTCATCCGAGCATCAAGCTCCCGTTCCTCGGTCTGAGCTTCACTGTAGAGGTTATTAGATACACAGAAAATCTCAATTCTACGAGTTTGTGCTCCAGTCTCGTATCTGGTTCTGAGCAGGCTGCTTATATGCTGGTTTCGTGCATTTATGAATAAATTTGTGCGTCTACTATTTGTCAGATATGTAAGCAGTTAGATGCCATGGATCAAATACCTGGCTTCAAGGTGCATAGTCGGTCTGCCATCATCTCTTTCATCGCTGATATCATTCCAGAGACTGTCTATGACCTGTGGGTTAAAATCTGCAGTATTTGGAATATCCCGAAGAATCTCTGGCTCCTGTGTTCTGGAAACCTAAATATATGTTAATCGAGCCAAAAACAGACTCACAATTCCATCGTACCTCAGATTTGGTGCAAACGATAGCGACCCCTTGAGACCGCTTAAGTCTGTTAAAATTTGCCCCTAGTTGTCGAACAAGTCGATTGACACCCTGGTTCGTAGAAGCACGACTAATATCAGTAACTACAAGTATATTATCACACTGGTATAACCTCGTTTCGGCTATTCTGACTCGCGCAGTGTTAATGTCATGGAAACCTATTAAAGTTAGTCAATATACTGGGAATATCTCTCAGAAGCTTGCCTGGTAAATCAACGAGTACAAGGCCACTCTCCAATATCTCTGCATCCAGGTAGATCCTTTTAACCAGTATCAGTATGCCATATATAGTAATAGCCATCGCCGCTTACCGTACTACTTTCACAAATGGCCATATACGCCCACTCAAGAAGGCGTCAATCCGACTCACGCAGTCCTCAGGAACTGTAGAGTGGATTAGAACTCCTGGGGCATTGAATCCCGCTGGCCACTGAATGCCGTCTTTCCATGTACGAACTTCTCGCTGTATGTAATCAAGAGAGATAGCCTGATCAAGGAATCTCACTTCAGCACAGCCAGGAGTGTTTCCAAATGCTGCCACGAGAGTATCCCAAGCAACTTTAGCCTTTTTCTGAAGTACCTCTTCTTCCGAATTTGCGAGAGGATAGTCCCGATCTCGATGATGGTACTGTCTGTAATCCACAACGCACTGTTGTAGCAAGTCCTCAATCTCGCCTTCGTTCATACATTCGATTTCTACATTGTAGACATCAGGATCGCTCGAGCGGATTTTCCGATACTCTGTCGCAGCTGATGTGCAAGCCGTCCCATCCGCACCCTGTTACTGTTAAAAAGTCCTATAGAAATGAACAGATCATAAGCTTACTGCTTTCGCTAGACGCTCTACATCAAGCAGTGAATTAATCAAGCTACTTTTCCCTACAAACCGATGAGAACTTGCGACCATGTGAGAACAAAGCACTTACCAACGCCAGAATCGCCAACTAGGCCTATTGTAAATTCAACTGGAGACTTGTAGTTACGGAGCTCTTCAGCAAGTGTCAGGATAGGACGAAGGTTATTTTCCTCGTTCGCAAAATCGCCATGCCTCAATTCATCGGCCAATGTTTCGCTAATAGTTATACCCGTGGATACAGCATTTCCAATGAAGACCTCAATATCACGAAGTGAGGTTAGGAGAGGCTCCTCTTGGCCTCTTGACCTGAAAGGTAAGCCACCATTGTTGGTCGAATTTGAGGGGCCGGCACCCTCGGGAAGTTGTGTCATGATCGCACTGCAATATATCGATGTAGTGCTGTGAAACTTGAGAATATATTCAATTGTAGACACAAGTTAATGTGCGGGGAAACCCTATATAACGACACACCACGATGGCTTTACAATGGTATAAGTGCGCTGTTGCTAATGAAACTAGAGGTGGCTGTAAGTTTCGTGGCTAGGCTCCGCAGTTGTTGGTTCTGCCAAAATCATATGCGTCCAACATCCTACCCCTCCAGCCATGGCCTAATTAGGATGAAACGACAGGGCTGTGTGCGTGGTCTACGAACCACTCAATAACTACAGCCCACCTCACTTTGAATCCTAAATCATACCGTATGAAGTAATTGGACAGCGCCTGCAGTAGTTTTGAAACTATAGCGGAACAGGAGTAAAGGTGTAGAAACGGGCCGCAGCATGCCACCAACCTGCTTCCAGAGGGAGGGGAAGCCAAATTGGGACGATACAACTTCTATGTAAGCAGTGTATGTGTGCGTTATGCAACTGTTGAAAACTCTTATAGCTTGAACTTAAAAGTACGGTCATGGAATGTTTATAAGGATAGAAACCCTTCAGGTTATTTCCTGCACTCTACTGCCCTATCGGGAAAATGGCACGTGACCCGATAGTTGGCGCTAAAAGCGGGAAGCGGGATCCCGATTTAGCCATGACGCAAGCCACGTTATTTCACCACCGAGCTTTGGGACGAGCTTTGGTATGGCATTTCTCGGCGAGCACAAATATCCAACTCCACCATGATAGAGCCTTGTAGAATTTTCCATAATCAATAGTTAAATAAAATTATAACCTGTTATAAGCATTATGTATTAGTATTCATCTTCGATACCTCTAATTGACCCACAGCGAATTAAAACCCACCATTGGCGCATTGATCAAGCTCTCCAGTGTATCAAAATCTATGACATCATGTCCATTTTCCAAGCTCCCCCTCTCCACCAAGACTCCCTGTTTCTCCGAACAGCTTGCCCATATAAAGTCTTCCTCACTCGCTGACGCCACTGTTTCTTACATATTCAAAAAGTCATCAAAAATCAACATACCTCTTAATTCCATCACACACGGCAGCTTGGACTCTCACAGCTGCTTCACACATCACCACATCTACTCTCCAATCTATCTACATACATAAAGCATAATGTCTTTCCTCGCACGTTCCGCCCAGCCGCTTCGCCAGATCACACGCACGCCCTTTGTGGCTCGTGCTTTCACCGTCTCGGCCACCAGGTCAAAGGGACCAGTGGATGCGGCCAAGGATGTGTTGAAGACAGTGGACAGGAAAGTGAGCGATAAGCTTGTTGGAGGAATTAAAGCCGGAGGTAAGATAATTCTTCCACATCTACCTTCTCTAGACTAGCGGATGCTAACACCCACTAGAAACCGTGGCAGAGAAGACCAAGGAGGCGACGGGAGTGAAGGGCCACCAGGCGAAGAAGGAGTTCCAGGAGGAACTGTACAGTGAGGAGGGTGAGGTGAAGGGCAAGGTTAATGAGGCCATTGGCGAGGCTAAGGGAAAGGCCAGTGAGTTGGCTGGACAGGCCAAGGGAAAGGCAAAGGAGGCAGAGGGAGCCGTTAAGGGGAAGCTGTAGGGGAAAATTGTACGAAATAAGAAGCGATGATCTGGTTATCACCATCTAGAAGTCGGAGAATCTAAAGAAATATCCGTCGAATATCGTAACCACACCGACCCTACGCTCTCCAATAAAGTCCACACACAACACCCATCACTCACCTCCCCATCCACCCTCCATCAACAGTAACTATCTCCCCCGTAACATACGAACTCCCCCTCCCCGCAAGCCACACCACCACCCCCCCAAAATCCTCTGCCTTCCCCCACCTCCCCGCCGGTATCCTTGCCAGTATACTCGCCGCCCTAGCCTCATCCGCAATCAACGCATCATTCATCTCCGTTGCGATATACCCCGGTGCGACAGCATTGACATTCACTCCCTTGCTCGCCCACTCATTACTCAGAGCCTTTGTCAATTGTGCCACGCCTCCCTTGGCCGCCGCGTATGCCGGCACAGTGAGTCCGCCCTGGAAACTCAGGAGGGACGCGATGTTGATAATATTCCCCCTATGCGGACCAGGGCGCGTGAGCATATGCGCCCCGATGTCGCGACAGAGGGTGAAGACGGTGGAGAGGTTGACTTGGATGACTTCGTCCCAGTCGGAGTCTGGGAATTGGGCGGCAGGGTGGCGGCGCTGAATGCCAGCGCAGTTGAGAAGGATGGAAGGGTCGTGGGAGGCGAGGATTTGGGGGGTTAGGGCGCTGACGGAGGAGGCGGAGGAGAGGTCGCAGGTGAATATGCTGGCTTTGCGGCCGAGTGCTTCGATGGCAGCTTTGGTGGATGTGTTGGATTCATCACGCTGTGGGAGGTTAGCGAAGGTGATTTATTTTGGAGGGATTGGGATTTGGAATTGGGGGAGGAGGGGAGTACCTGGATAAGAACAATATCCGAGCCGGCTTCGGCGAGGGAGATGGCCATGTGTGCGCCAATGCCACGAGTGCCGCCTGTGACGACCGCAGTGCGGCCTTCAAGGGAGAAGAGGGCAGGGAGAGAGGGAGCCATTGTTGGAATTGGCGATGTAGATTGAGTGAGGTTGGTATGTAAGAAGGTGTGGTTCTCCAGTGGCGGGGGAGATGGGGTATTTGAGGGCGGTGGTGGTGGATTCAATGTATGGCCCCGCACGGAAATGGCGGGGTGACAGCCACCCCCGCTAAGAGGGTATGAGGGGTAGTGGCGACCCTTCCACCTTTTCTCGTTCGGAATAAATAATATAAATTCAAATATAGATATCCCGGTACTTCAATCCCTGGAAATGGTCCCGCAGAATACTATTCTGGGGTCCATCACCACGTATATGGCGCTGTTCTTGGAGAACAATTACTACAACCAAAGAATTGAATCCTGTCCGCTCTACAATACACAAGCTTGCGCATCCTCAGGGTAATATTCTCAATTGTACCAATAGGTTTACAGCGAAATCGGAGGTCCCTGCTGCCTTAAGGGTGAGACGATTGAGCAAGGGAGATCTGGGTGAGCTGGGGTCTGGAGTTGTCGAGGTTCATGTATTATATCCCTGTGCTGCCACTGGATCCTTGCCCCGGAACAAGCCCATCAAGAGCATAAAAACACACGCCCATTGCCAATATCATATCGAACTACAAGCAAACATTATTTTCAAAACATGACGTTTATTTTTGAGCTGCAGCTAACTTTACTGTTCAAACTTTGACACAAAACTCGCAGGCATAGACAAGAACCAAGAAGGTAAGCAAAGAGCTAACCAAAAAGAACGCTCTCTCCAACTCAGTCCTCATCTCTACCCTATTTAGGGCCTACGCTCACCGACAACCTTATCCTCACCCATCCTTCAGACCTTGCTAGCGAGGAACTGTGCAGCAGATGAAGCATCAGCGCCGTATGTCAGATGTGCCGCGGTGATGGTAAGAGTGCCGTTGCACACTAGATCGCCGGTTGCGCAGTACACCTTGGTCTGATCAGTTGGGTACCCTGGAATGCGGCCGCCATCCTGAAGGTTCCTCGTAAATCCAAATAGGACAACACCCTTAATCTGAGCCACAACTGCAGCATCGATCTCCTGGATAGAGTTATCTACCACAGCTGAGCCCTGGCTATAGCCGCCAGCCACGATCTTGGTGTCGGGGCACTTGGTGTGGGCGAGGTTGAAGAGGGTGCTAGCAGCGCCAATGGCGGTGGGCGACGTATTCTTAGGCAGGAAGTTGTCTGCGAGGGTAGCGGCGTATGGAGAGCCAACTCCCTGGCAGGCAACCTTGTCCGAGCCGAGGATGGTCTTGAGTGCAGTGCAGACCTGGGGCCCAACAATGCTGCCCTATCTTCTGTTAGTATTGGTTTATATTTGTCCGACCTCTTTCTTTGGCTTTTATCTTGGTGCAGAGGTGGGACTAGAGGACGGGCTACAAACCATGTTTCCGGACTCAGTGGAGCCGCGGGCGAAGATGAAGGTTACATCCTTGCAGGCGCCGTTCTTAAGCTCGTCGGAGGTGGCAGACTGGCGGGCCATTATGGTTGGGAGTTCATTTGCATCAATGGCATTGTTAGCAGCAGGGTGGGGGGCTGCAGCTGCAACAGCAGCAAGGGCTAAGACGACTGGGACTTGGAATTGCATCTTTGCGGGTTGGTTTAGGTGAGTAGGTGTGTATGTTGTATGTGTAGTGAGATATCAGATTGAGGTGTTAAATTGAAGACAGGAAGGTTGGAAATTGAAAATAATGTGATAGAGGTACTGTGGCCATATTTATAATTTGAGCTGAGCTGTTCATGCCGAGGCATTGTAGTTGTGTAGAGTCCATTTAACTACCGGAGCAAAGGTAAGGGAAGGCGCATAGGGAATAGAGGCTTAACTGAAACAAGGCGTGAATGCGGTTCGGCATTTTGTAGAGATTTAGATTAAGAGAGGGGGTAATGGTAAGAGAGGGCGGCATAGGGAAGAGGGGAGTTGAGAGTGAGGCCCAACGAAAATGCCGAGGTGGTTGTTTTTGGGTTTTAAGAGTTGAAAGGCGTTCTTGTATGAGATTTGATATAAATATGTGTGGTTACAGTGGGGTAGAGTAACGCGGGGAAGTGTAATGTGGGGGGGTTATAATGCGGGGACGCAAGGATGTCTGGGCGCAGGGCGAAGGGACTAACTGTTTCGTTACAGAAGGCTAGCAATTATTGCCTATATAGGAACTGCTTGCGGGAGCCTAATCCAGAACTGTTTGCGGAGGTAAATACAAGATCTACATCAGCCTTGCTGTAGTGGGCTTCTACATTGCAACGCTTCGCATTTGAGAAGTTATTTGGGTATGAAGCCAAAGCAATGGGTCATCTATAGCTACCTGCAACTTCACAACAAGGAATCTGGCATATATCTGAAGCAAACTTTACAAATCGATGGTCTATACATACAGCTTTCCTACGATCATATGCCTTAACAGCGCAACCGAGACGACTGGTCGGTCTCCCTCAATTTATTTTGTTGATCAGGTGGACTTAATCCAGATCAGCCTCGGCTCATGATATAGCGATTCGGTCGGTGGCAGTACGGACTGGTTAATCCCATATGAGGAGATGTCTTGTAAGGGGAGATGATGTTTCAAACAGAGACCGTGGGTGATGAAAGCGGGTGCTGCTGTTTGGTTCACCCATACTCACCTCATATCTCTACGGATTCACAATTCGTCGTCTTCCTCACCATTCGCAATGGTTCAAAGAGCGATAGCTCCGGCAGATAGTCATTCATAAGATCTACTTCTACCAGGACTTTATATAAGGTTTATAAATACTCGTAATCGAAATGAATGGCATCTAGCTTTTCAGCCAAGACGAAAGTATGATCAAGCCTTGACCTGAACGTTAAGTCTGCGGAAACCACCACAGCAAGCGACCTCCTTCTGCAAGTCGACCATGCGCTTCTGGTCGCCGGTTGGGTCGGCCGAGTCACCCTCCAGGTTCCAGGTCAGAAACTCGTTTGTGTAGTTGGGAACAAAGGTCTCCTGGAGAACACCCAGTCTCTTCCCGTACGCAGTAACCTTCTTCCAGTCACGCTCCACGTTCTTGAGGTCCTGCGAGAAGTAGGCATACGAGCGCTCGTAAATTTTACGGTTGACCGGGTCAGCCATCTGCGGCTTGATGTCAATGTATTCCTTGTACGCCTCAGCGGGGCTGGAAATAACGTCGTCAGTTGCACGCTTGACCGCACGCATGAACGCAGCGACCTTGTCCTTGTTCGCAGCGATGAAAGCATCGTTGGCGATGTACAGGATGGAGCAGAAGCAGCAGCATCCCAGCTCGGCAAGTTCATCGATGCGCAGCATCTGGACATCGTCGCGGGCGCGACCCTGCGATGCGAGCCACTCCTCGAGTTCAACCATCTGGACGTTCTCGAGTCCGATACCGGCGTCAATGCTGCCCTCGATAATGGCCTTGGAGACGTTCATGCCGCAGCGGACGGCGGTGTACTCGTCGGGAGTCATGCCGTAGTGGCGGGTGAGTTCGTCGATTTGGATCTTGCCAAACTCGCCGACGTAGCCGATGCGCTTGCCCTTGAGCGAGGTGAAGTCGGTGGTGATGCCACTGTCCTTGAGGTAGACGACGCCGGTGAATGGCTCGTCCAGCAGTGAGCCGATGGAAGTGACGGGGAAGTCGCGAGCTTTGGCCTAGAGATGTGTCAGTTGGTGGAAGGCTGGTCAATTCTGCGTAGACTTACGGCAAGAGTGTGGATCATAGCCTTGAATCCCATATCAACTTTTCCACTACCGATGATCTCGGTGACATCTAGTGGGAATTAGTCTCCATCTTCATACCTCTCGAAAGAGCTTCCTACCGGATGGGTCATTTGGCTCCAGCAGAGCAACCTTGATGCCCTCGTCGGCAAAGTATCCTTTCTTCTGGGCCAAGTAGACCGGAGCATGGTATGGCGTCGCGTGCCTAACCTAAAATCAGCCTACATCCCCCAATCAACCAAGACCTGTCTCCAATTACCAGTTCATCAAGAAGGTAATCTTATCGGTAGACATCTTGAGAGATTGTTCGCTACACTTTATGAGTTTGTGACCACAGGGGAGGGGGAAGCATGTCCTTATGCGCTAGAATTGTCTAGATCAAGTTCATACGGTATATTCTCAGAACCAGGTCCTCAATTCCCCTTCCAGCTCTGACTCGCGATGAAGGTAGGGTCGTGAAACCACAACCTCCAGAGCTAAGCTGAACTGAATAGAACAATTGAGGGCCTGGACACCCGTCATGCTTTTACTGTACGTTACCTTGATCCAACGACATCTCCAGTGCATGAGGCCCAGCCATATCCAATGCCATACCGTCGAAATATGCGTATGTGTGTTGTGTGAAAGTTGCGGATTGACAGAGTCGAGTTTCTGATTGATGCAAAGAAGGAAGGAGAGAGAAGAGGGGAAATAGAGGGGTGACGCATATATACGTAGAGCAAACAGCTATGTGAGCGCGGATCGGAGCGGGGTCTTGGGACCTTGGTGGGGTGGAGTGGGGGGTTACATAATTGCATGGCTTCATAGAAGTGGGCGACGATAGCCGCAAGTAATATAAAATTCCGCAAAAAAGATACAATTCTACCAATCACGAACCCAGACAGTCAGTTTTGAGCAGGAATTTGATTTGCTCCTGCTAAAAGCGCAGCAAGCATGTTATAGAGAATTTGTCCATTCATTGCCCATATCCAAGCCCCGCACCAAACCGCTCATGTAATGCCTATGCATGCTCTTACTCCATCCATATCATATTCATCCCAAAAACGCCTTTAATCCCATTATCCGGAATGCCAATACCCTCTTTCCCTACATCCCATCCCTCTCTATAGGCCCCCAAATACCCCCTCCAACACCGTTTTGAGCATCTTCAGCTCATAAAACTTTCCCACCTTCTCATATATACGCAGCTTCTTCTCAACATCCGCGCGCTTCATCTCGCCCACCCATTCACCACTGCACGAGCAGTGCTCCATAAAATCATTAATCCTTACACCTGAACACTTGCCGCACTTCAGGTCCTGCGTCGCCCACTGAGTCACCAGCGCCTCCACATCCGCAATCATCCGCTGCTCAAGGACTATCCGCTCATACTCCGTCCCGCAGTACCCGCACTTCCATGGCCGCGACTCCCCCGCCGCGCCCTCGTCAGGCACCAGATCCGCGTCTCGACAAAAATCGAGATCCCTAGCCATCGTGCAGGTGTCGCAGATGACTTGCTGGAAACGCAGCGACGATGAGGGGTTCACGAATGCCGCCTCGGAGCTGAACTCTCGCACATCGAAGAGCATGAGAAGCTCCTTGCGTAGGAGACGCGCCTCAAGCATGATGTTCTTGTCGAGCGAGAGTACCTGCATCAAAGACTTGACGAGCTGCAGGGCCGGGTTGGTAAAGGTGAGATGGGAACCTGGGAGAGACGGGAAGCGGTAGTCCATTACAAGCTCTGGGTGAAGCATCTCATCCTTCTGGCGACGGATCAGCTGCGCGACTTGTCGCTTAAGGGGTTTCTCGAAGGTTTTTCCCAGCACAGCCTTGACCGCCTTGTCTTCACCGAGAGCGTGTACAGGAAGGAGAGTGGGCCGGGGTGTGGCGTTGGGGTCTTCGATCTGCGGCCTCTTCAATCCGTGCATCAGCTCGATGAATTGGATGACCCAGTCATTGAAGATAGGCTGCATAGGCTCAGGCAGGAACTTTGCAAGCTGCCAGTGCATGATGCACTCCAGGGTCTGGTTCTCGGCCTCAACAACCTCCTGGCACGCTTTTCCACCGTAGTTGAACTCGTCGTACCAAACCAAGTAGTCCCAGTATTCCTTGATCTCCAATTCCAGAAAGTGGAAAAGGGGCTTTGATTTGATCGACTTAAGGATATACTGACTGTATGCGTACGCGTTTCCGACCTCCGCTTTCGTAGTTTGCAGCAGGAGGCGGTTGGCATCAGCAAAAACGACGTGAGAGCCGACGCGGCGGAAGTCGGCCATGAGTTGTTGGAAGGCCTTGCGCGACATCATCTGTACGTAGTAGTGTAGGGAGCGGTCATACATGAAAGAGTTGGGGCTCTCGACCCAGCGTAGTAGATGCAGAACCATCATATCAGCCATGGGGCTGCCCTTGCAAGCCTCTGTCCACCAAGCCTTTACCATCTCTCGCAGCACCGTCACACCTGCTGTAGCGAACGCATTATCGGAATACAGAGCGTTCGTTCCATCAGTAGGTCCGTCATCTTGAGGAGCGGCGGGATTGAAGGCTACTGAATCCGTACTACTTTCCAGGTCGTTGATGAGAGACGAGGTCAATATAGTATTGATCGCCAGGTTTCGTACATCAATTTCGATGCAAACCGAAGAGTAGGTTCCCGGATTGTTGACAGTGGGCATTTGAACCGTCTCCAGCGGTCCAAGCACATCATCCTTCTCATAGCCAGCATGATCAGGCCTTGGACCACCTGACCACCAAAGTACAACATTGTTCTTCTCTAACCTCCGCGCATACGCAATATCGATCAAGAATCTTGGATCATCACGCTCAAGATTGCAAAGGGGTACATCGCCATACCTTGCCAGGTTTGTGAGTTCTGAGATCCACGAGCCGAGATTGAGGTAGTTGTTGATGATGCGCTTCGCAATAAATGCTTGCCATCCAAGAGGTGGGAATGAGACATCCTTTTTGTCATGCTGAAGCTTCAAGACTGGGAAGTCAGCCAGTACTGGCATGTCGTGCATGAGCATACGTCGCTGCGGGGACTGAATAACGAGCATGAGCGGTTTCGTTTCATCACTCTTGATCTTCTTCACCAAATCGCCCACTTCAAGCAGTGCCTTGCGCTTTGTGGATACAACCTTGGTAGTGAACTGTATCTTGTCTTGGTAATCAAAGCAATCCTGCCATGGCTGGCCCTCTGCCTCGGAAAACCGTTTGGCAAGTGCGTCCGTGTATATTTTGGCGACGTTGGGAAGCTCTTGGCTTTCTCTAGAGTTCTGGAGGATAACGATATGTGCTTGGTCTCTCGCACTTGAGAAGATGGCGAAGATTTGACGTTCTCCTGCCACTATGTGATACAGGTAAAGGTATGCCATTGGTGAGTCAGTCAGGTATGGGTTCTTTGCCGCGGATTGCTTTAGTGATGACAAGTCAAACCCGTGCTCAAGACCCTTACCAAGGACACCAGATTGAGTATCGTCGAACGTGCAAAGTGTACCGAGTTGAAGTAAAGCTCGGACATCCAACGGCACTTGTTTCTCGTAAACTCCCTCGACACTTGGGTGATTGAAGAGTAGTGCGAGCTTTCGGGCTTCATTCACGTACACATCCTCTGACATTGTGAGCTTGAATAGATGCACCGAAGGATGTCCATTCGGGAGCGTGTGAGACACCTTTTGGGCCGAACATCCCTCAATATCCACGTCTGGTAAGTCCTTTCCTTTCATATTAAGGAACAGGCTCCGCGGTACATTCACTTTGATGGTGTGGACCTTGTTATCAATCAACACATGTGCCAATACTGTGCCCGGGCTTTCGGTGCCACTAAGCTGCAGTACCTGCCAGGTGCTCCTGTAAACAAGCTCGGCTTGGACTCGGAAGGTAGCTCCAATATCACTAGAGGCGGCAGCTCGCGTCTCACCAAAGAGATGGCGACGACGGATCCTAGCCTGTTTCTGGATCTTCCATTTCTGCTTTTGGTACTTCAAGAAGCCAATATAGTCCTCTGTCGGATCAGGCATGACCTTGGGCAGGGCAGCAAATGGGTCGACTGATACTGGCACTGCAGGTTCGGGTGACTTTCGCTTTTGCGGCTTCGGTTGAGAAGACATAACGAGGCTAGCCATGGTTTTCGGCTTCAATATCTGGGTTCCGAAGTCTTCCAAATCTCCCAGGGTCTGATCCTTCAGGTTTGTAATATCTTCCAGTGGTTGCTTGGCAAACAGGTCAGTCATCTTCTTCTGCTTCATCTTATCGTCCTTGGTGTTGATGCGGCGCTGAAGCCATTCCGGATGTGCTACTCTTGGTACAGGATTGCGGACCTTCTGAAGAGCGGCAGGAATAGTGATGAGTTTCTGGATAACAGACCCGAGACGATCAAGATAATAGTTCCAGTCAAGAAGTGCTCTGGGATCCATATTCTCGGGATCTTCCTTAAGCCACTTCCTCAGGTAGTAGCGTTTGACTGACGCTTCTGCGGAAAATATAGCGACGGGAATAGCACGCTCAGTAACTGGAGCATGTTTGGGCTTTGCACAAATAATATATTTACAGTTCAACCCCTTATCCTTGATCATCTGCTCTCCAAGGAAATCCGCCAGTCGCTTGGCTGTTGTGATAGAAGTCGACTTCTGCGTACCATATTCTGCCAAGGTCTTCGACATGCTCCTGTTTTCGCAAATAAGGTCAATGAGCTCCTCGTCTGCGAGTGTTTCTCCCTTTGAATGCAGCACATCCAGCCACCTATTGGCGACCTTAGCCACTGCACCATAAGTCTCAGCGAGTGTTGTACCCTCCAAAAAAAACTTGAAGATTTGCTGCTGGAAGATCTTGATCAGTTTCAGCTCTCCTCTGCGCTTGACTTCGAAACCCTTCAGTTCCGCGAGACTTCCATCGTCGTTGAACACAGCATAACGCTTCTTCAAGTTCTTATCTTCCTCTTTGGATGTAGGCAAGACCATGGCTTTGTATGGACCGTCGACTTCGAAAAAGATAGTGTTGTCACTGTGAGTCTCGTATTTGAAGGTTGCCGGGTCCTTTAGCGTCTGGTACTGATGGTTGGTAAACTTGTCGTGGACAAGATGGTTCAACATGACACAGGGGTAAGAAATATTGAATTTCTTCCCATTCTTCATGGTGAATCCGTAGTTCTCTGGGAATGTGGCGGGAAGCATGCACCAAATACCATCCGTGTCGAGTTCCAGGGGTCGGCCAATCCTCTCAACCAGCTGTCGTGCCATTTGAATAATGTGGGCACCGGTCAAACACGTAACACCAGCCATTTCCATAGAATACCAACGAGAACCCTTTCTCATGACATATCCGTAAAACGAGTTTAGAATGACCTTGTGAGCTAATTGCAGCGAGTCGAACAGAATAATCATCTTGTTGCCGTTATCAATGTCTGCTTGAGAAGCTCCTGAAGATCTAAGTGCATCCGTTTTCCCCTTCCAAACTTTGTGTTGGCCCTTATATTCGTACCGACGATCTCTGAAATCCCTAACGGTATTGATATAGAATGGATTCTCACGCTGACAGATAATCGCTTCTCTCTCGATTGTCGTCGAATCGTGGATCTTGTGGTAGATCTTTTGACTGTATATCTGCAACCGCTTCCTGACCAAGGAAGATTGTTCATCGGGTGGTAATTCTTCAAAAGTCCGCGCCGGGCTGTTGGGCCATTTTCCGGGGAATTTCTCGTTTTCGAGCGAGTGACGGATCATGTTATACTCATTCCGCTTGGCTGGCAGGTACTCTCCACGCCATGCCCAGGGCATTCTCCTGTCACAGGTTTTGCCTGGCCTGTTGAAGTCGCATGCCGCACAGTCCGACTCGCTGATCATAGAGTCGGGCTGGAGTCGATTGGTCGTCATGATATTAGGATACATAGCTGCGACGTCCAAATGGTAAATAAGGGGCCGTTCGCTTCGGTTCGCTGTCGCCTTCAGGCTTATCAGGCGATCAGTGATTTGTTGCTTGACTTCGTCATAGTTGGTGATATCTTCCAGGTTCTTCTTCTCCTCGACTGTGATACTGAATTTAAGAGCAGCATCAAGGTCTGCCAGGAGTTCGTCGATGGCCGTTGTATCGACAGCGAAATTAACTGGAATATCCGCCCTGAAAACACCTGCCTCAATACTCTCGACGTGGCCGCCAACGTAAGTCTCAGACTCGAGAAGATGGCCATCCCAGAAGGACTCTTTCGGAGTTACGTGCTTATTCGGAAGGACGATCTCTTTTTGGTACGCTTCAACCATCAGAAGCATCTCACATAGAGTACCAGTTCCCTTTCTGAGGACCGCATCTGGTCCCAGAGGAATAATAGTACACAGCGAGAAGATGAAGGGATGCACATATTTCATGTACAGGTAATATGTCGCCACTGCATCGGAGACCGAATACTCTGACAGTGTTTGCGGGCGTTCGCTCGCATACTGGAGCATTAGCTCGGGGTCCAGCTCGTCTGGATCGTACCCAAGCTTTGCAACTGTAACGGCTTTCAAACCTCGACTTCCCTGTGGCAAGTAACTGTCGCGGTTGACCCAATGGAAACAATCCATATGCACACTGTAGTTACATTGGTACTGATCTTCACTGTCCTTCTTCCAGCCAATTTCCTGGTACATATCTATGCCATTGACACTAGCCCTGGCATCGACGAAAGGCCAATCGAAGAAATCTCCGTTGTAAGTCGCTATTACCGTTGGCCTGGCCTCTCTGATGTGCAAGAAAAAGCGTTCTATTAGCGACTTCTCGTCCGGCTCGTTGAAGATCATAAAAGGCCCCTGATATTCCGGCTTAGGCGTATATTCGAAATCGTCAATATCCTCGGAAACAATCTCTCGGTTTGTGATGAGAAAGCCCTGCCCGTCGATCATATATGATATCATCATAATCTGATCTATCGAGGCATCCGGAAACTTCAGGGGTAATTTTGTTGTCTCGATATCGTAGGCCATGACGACTGGGTCTGCTCTCTGCAGCCTCTCTGTGATGCATCTTATTGACGTGTGTCCATGCTTTGCCTCCACTTCATACCACTTTCCAACTCGGATATCCAAGTCAATCAGGACCCTGACATGATATGGTACATCGTATTCTCTAACGTCAACAATGAAGTCGCTCGCATCCACAATCGTCGTATTAAGTCGTTTATCGTCATCTCGTGAATCGTCAAAAAGGTCAAAGCCTGCATTTGCGCTGTGTATCATATTAGCATATGTTATC
This sequence comes from Pseudogymnoascus sp. BL549, assembly GCA_001630585.1. Classification (NCBI taxonomy): domain Eukaryota; kingdom Fungi; phylum Ascomycota; class Leotiomycetes; order Thelebolales; family Thelebolaceae; genus Pseudogymnoascus; species Pseudogymnoascus sp. BL549. The sequence goes on along the minus strand of LNAR01000370.1, from coordinate 23,538 downwards.
CGCCAGCCTTTCCTCCGCGCCGAAGGTTTACTAACCTGGCAACCTCCGCATATGTATCCATAGCATTCATCTGCTTCTTATTCTTCTCGGCAATGGGAATCACATCCCTCCTCGCCCTCAAGAGGTCGTCCTGGTTTACAAACCGAAGCTCGAGAAACGTCCTCCTGTAGCCAAGCAGATGATTCGGCATTTGCAAGTCCTCCTTCTCTACCCTTCGCACGCTCTTCACGCATCCTCCCCCAGCTACCCGTTTTAACCACTCCTCGGCTTCTGGCTCGTAGCCCCTCTTCACCGCGACCAGAAAGTACGGCTCAAACTCCACAGCCGCCTTGAAGGTGCCACCATCATCTTCGAGGAAGTATAAATCGAGCGCAGACCGACCACCTGGGTTGTTTTCGTCTTCTAATTCCGTGGCCTGGAGATTTACAAGCCAGCCCGTCTTTTTTCTTCCGCTCTCGTATCGTACGAATTCCATTGCCTCGTCGACAGTGTTCGCCAGCTTCGTAGCTTCGCGCTTCTCGTCTGCAGAGGTCGCTTCATTTCGACTTGACGCCGCGAAGGTCTTCGTGCGACTGCCGTGGTATGCTTGTTTTCCGCCACGGCGGTAGCCATTCTGCGGCCGGCGAGTGCCCGCCATATTTCTGTTTTTGCTCTGTCGAGCTGGTGAAGACCTGTCGAATGGGGGGGGATTATGTTGTAGTCGCTAGGGTATAAAATGCAGGTAGAGAAATAAAAAAGAAAGGCGAGACCACAAGAGTAACCATTTGATGCCGTAGAGAACTTTATTGCTCAGACGGGCAAACAATTGTCAGAGTGAATGGTTAAGTGCTGTCGTCTGTAGTGGTCCCTCCGACAGCTAAATTGGGGTTCGCAGCGTAAATGTACGCGCGACGCGTCGTAGAAATCACTTTACGCGCCCTACGAGCCTTGGGTCCGTGCACAAATAAAGTATAGTAAGCTAAGCCAAATAAAGCAATATGTACCTCAATCCACCATCATACATGCCTCGGAGCTTCATCATTCCCTCACGACCAACACAATGTCCGACGACAAAGGAGCCAAACGGCAATCACATCCCGCGGATCCGCCGCCAGGCGCGACTGCTCCCCCAGACCATGTCGACAAACCCAAAATCTACGAGGTCTTCGACGGGACTTCGACCGCAAATGCACTTCCGGAAGGCTACGGGCAAAATTCAGCTGGTAGACGGCCGCAGAATGTGAGCTTGACGGAGGCTGCGAAGACGGTTAGAGTGGAGGATTTCAAAAACATACATACATATCCCTGTGTGCGAGAGGGCCTGCTTACCGCCATTGGCGGCGGGTTTGCGGTCGGAGGAACGAGGATGCTATTTGGCAGTACGTTTTGAAGCCAGAAATAAACCAGTTTAGGGGGCATACTGACAGGAAATAGCACCGATTATTAGAGCTTGCAATTGGGCAGCAGGAACCTTCTGTTTGTTGGGGATTGGCTCATACGAATTCTGCCTCCAAAAGAGGCGGCTGGAGAAGATCAACATGAAGAGGGCGGTGGAGATTATCGATCGCAAAAAGGCTGAGAAGCAAGCTGAGCAAGAGCAGAAACGAGCGGAGAGGAGGAGGAAGAAGGAGGAGGAAGATGCGGCTGTTGAGGCAAGGAAGAGGAGCAATTGGAAATTCTGGTGATTGGAGAGTCTTGGGGAGACTGATGTATATAGTAAGTGTACAATATCAATATGGGATGGGGAAAAATGTATACATGAACTTAGTGTTGGGAAAATGAATTGGAAGTTATAAGCAAACGTTTTTTTATTTTGGTTTGTGGGGTCGACGACATTGACAATCTCATTTCATTGAGGTCTCACAAGATGCAGTTCTCAGTAATTCAGCAAATACAGTTCTGGTATTGTATGGCACGAACAGCAAATCATGGCTGGGGCCCCAGTTGCTAGTCTATAGCGGCCAATACACCTTACTCATCACTCCATCCGCGGTATACCGTGCGGCTTCCGTACACCTCTCCCTTCTTCAACAGAACCTGTCCCTTCCATTCATCGACATTGGCGGCGTTAACGAATCGGCTCGGCTCAACGCAGAACCCACTTCTCGCGCCTCTGGCGGGAAGCCCTTCAACGGAAGGAACATCGATGTACTTTCCGGTGTAGAACTGGAATGCGGGTTCGGTTGAGAGCACCTCCAGGTGGATCTTAGTCCTTGGGTGGTATGCTGCGACCAGCTTCTTAAGGGTCTGCTCTCTTGTATCTATTGGGCAGGAGTTAGGTGGCGCATCAAAGACGAAGCAATCATCCACATCAGGCTCGGTAAGCCCCAGGGTAGCCTTGGTGAGGTCGGCCGCTTCGTATACTTGTGGGCCTCCAGTCGGGATTCCGTGCTCATCAACTGGCAGGTATAGCTTGGTGCTCAGCTCAACATCGGTTCCTGCGATGGTTGGCTCTCCAGAGAGGTTGAAGTATCTGCAATATGTGTCAGTTCGTGGCTTGGGGCATAAATTATCAGAACTCACGAGTGGTTTGTCATGTTAATGACGGTCTCATCAGCACCACCAACAAGCTCGGCCTGGTACTCCATAGCCAGGACATTGACCTCCTTTCCTTCAGGAGTCAGCTGGGTGCCGGCTGTGTAGATGACCGAAATCTCCAAGTCTCCCGGGAAACCCTCCTCGCCGTCCTGGCTCTTAAGTGTGAACTTGACACTCTCTCCCCCAGTGAACTTTCCGCCCTCCAGTCCTGGAATCTCCCTTTGTCCAACGGGAGTAGGTCCAGCCCACTCACGCTTTCCCCATCCCACCTCACCGCCGTGCAGACTGTTTGGTCCGTTGTTTGCGGCCAAGGTGTATGATTTGCCATTCAGAGACTCAAGCTTCGCGCCCTTGATCCTGTTGGCAACGCGACCAATAGTTTCGCCAAAGAATGGACCATTGTGCTTTTGGTACAGCTCGGCGGTTGGGAAGCCCTGGACAATGTTGGTCTTGCCAACGTTGAATGTCTGGATAATTGCCCCGAGGGGTAGGAATTCGAAGGCTGCGGGGGACGTCATGGCTACGGTTGTGATAGAAACAGCCCAATAATTTTATTATTTCTGGACGAAGTTGACAAGGTTTGAACGAACAATATCAAAGAGTTACAGGATTTCACAGAGGAATGGACTGGTGTTGTATGCACATTGCAGGTAAGCACGTCAAAAGTGCTGGGAATATGTATTGTAAATAGCGATACCCCACCATAGCTCCGTTCTCCAAATCAGGCTGAGTACAATAACCCCGCACACCCGCGAATCAGGCTGACGACGTTACTCCGGACCATTTATTTCCGAGAAACTGTGCCGCGAAGCGCACGCTATTCAGAAAGTAATTGTAAAATAATATCATATTGTGGAGAAGCTAAGACGGCCAATTCTGCAAACCCCTCTCTGAGATTTTCGAACGACAGATGCTTTAAAATACCTCTGGTAGCGCTGGAGATCAAAGCTCCCCTCCTCGAGCTCTTTGCTATCAGGGTCTCCTGCCCAGCAGAAGGTTCTACAGCCAGTCAAAACCTCTCTGCTGCTCAGTTCAATGTCGCATGGACACCAAGTGTAAGCGGATGTCTCATACTCCTTGAGGCGCAGGAACTGTGACTCGTTGTTGACTCTCCATATTGACCCGGAGACTGACCCGCCCTCGTGTGGAATAATTGCTGGATATATACCCCACATCTTTATGGACAACCCGCACACCGATCCGCTTTCAACGACAGGTGTTCCTGGAAGTTCAAGAACAGCCTGTATCACTTCGGGGTCCATGAGAGAGCCGTAGAAGAAGAAGGGACAGGGCTCGAATGGAGGCTCCTCCCCTGTGGGGGCGAAATTTGACCGTGTCTTCGATTCTGGCTTCTGCGTCCTTACTGATATTGTTGGCCTGGTATAATTGGCCCTTGAGTTTGGGGGTAGAGGAGGTGGCAGAGGAATCGCTGCGTCTTGGATCAGCTGTGCCATTTTCGAGTTGCACATGCGTCAACTCGATTGCTTCCTCACTTCCATTGGCAAGTGTCAGTAGACGTTGCTGCGGTGTATCCCATAGTATGTGCCAGTAGAGGAGCTCTACGTATTGCAAGGCTGCAATGTAAGTGGCGGTCGATCTTGTTTTAATAGTACCTTAGAATGGCACTCATTGGAAATACGACCATGGATCAGAGTTCAGTTGGTTGAGGCATTATGCAGAGTCCTGGATTTGACCAACTCGGCGCCTTATCTTATCGTACGTGTCAAGGGTCTCACCCTGGGGACTAGAGTTGCGTCTCCGGTGCGAGGCTACGCCACGAGGCTGACTCTTTCTTGCAGCAAAATGAGGGCGATCACCAACTCTCATGACCACCACACTTCAAATCGGGTTCTTCAGCCTGAGGCCGCATCTCCGAGTTGGCATCCTGAATATGGATGGTTTTTACGTCTCTGTGCGAGCACCATCTATTCACATGTGAACGGAGTGCCTGGAATCTACGTTGTGTGGCACATATCCAGGCTAGACGCGAAGAAACGCCGTCCACATCCGCCTGCTTGTCACCTGCCGTTTTCATTTAAACGGCTGGCAAATTACTCATCTTCAACAACACCTCGCGCGAGGCCCTAGGGGTTATTGCGATCCTGCTTAGGTGACCATCACATACACGTTCCGTTCTGCCAAATAAAACTGCTGCGTTGGGCTCAGTAAGCCTCATGCAGTATGCGGCCTTACCCCGCCGCACAGTCACCTAAACGGAAACGAGATGAAAAGCCACATTCGCCACAGCATAGGGTCACTTCGAGACGTCTTGATACACTCCCAGAAATTTTAATGTCGTCATCTGGAGAGGATATTGATGCGGAGGTCCAGACTCCACGGTCCAGGGTTGCCCATAGCTTTGGGGAGCTGGAAATAGAGGGAACTGGTGGGGTCAGCAGGCTGGACCTGCTTGGGACATTTGGGGCATCGAAGCTTGACAAGGGCGACACTAGAAAACAAGTCAAATCTTCTCAAAATGGTCTCGAAGAAATCCCTGAGACGCCCCAAGCATCCTCGAGTACTGCTTCAGGTCCAGCTGGCGCTATACGTTTTGATATGAAGGGTGGCGCACTTGACAACGTGCCTAACAACATTATATTTACAGGCGCCAACTCGACAAATACCCCAAATACACTCAGTACAACGCTTCCCAGTCGCCCAAATAATAAGCAACCAGCTTCTCCGCCCTCGCCCGATCCTCCGCCCCAGCAGTACTCGCCGGCGCCCTCGCCTCCCGTCACTCCCGTTCGCTCACCCCCTCAGGAGCCTCCATCGCTTCACTGGGAAGAGTCTGAAATTACTGGTCACAACCCAAGTGATCCCGATGATGATGGTGAAGGGATCAACGGCGTCGGTTTCAAGCCCACCGCTGCGATTGCCCGAGCTCGTTCGGAGCGCCGTCGCAAGCAGTTGGCTGACTACAAGTCTCGTGAAGATAAGGATGCCAGAGATGCGAGGGCTAAGAGGGCTGCTCTGAGGAGACGAAAGGGGAGTGAGGGTGCGGCGGCCAAGGCGGAGGAGAATCAAGTGTCTGAGAAGGAGAGAAGGGTGAGGTTTTCAGAGGCCGAAAGAGCTATCGATGTACTCTGAAGAGAAAACCTTGAGCACTTGAGTTTTGAAATTGAGAGAATGGATATATGTCTGTCTTGGCTTTAATAGTATTCTTTTGCATCGAAGAGTTTGGATGGGGATCAGGGATCGGGGACCTAGGTTATAATAGTCATACAGCGCGGCGTTGGGCTGTTGTTGAAGCAACTCACTGTGTTGATTCCGTCGTTGCATTATATGCCGTTTATTTAATTTGATAACGATGAATTCATACTAAAAATAAGGTTTACAAGTATAACCTTTCACAGTGAACAATATTATGATATGCAGATGGCTTATATGACCCCGCATACGTCACAGTGCGGGGTTGGTGTAACGTCTGACAAACGGCGATGCCATGATCAGGAACCACAAGATCAATCTGATAGCATCAAAATATAATTATAGCCGTATCCAATCTATGACCACAAACTGAAATAATGGCACCCGACAAGAAAACCGTAATAGCATTCGACCTCTACGGCACCCTCCTCTCCACCGACTCCATCGCCAAAGAACTCTCATCCCACTTCGGCGATGAGAAAGCAAAGGACCTGGCCGCTCTGTGGCGCCGCTATCAACTCGAATATACGTGGCGATTAAACAGCATGTGTTAGTCTACCTCCTCCTTGCGCCATATCTCTCCATACTAAAACAAATCAAGCAATCTACAAAGACTTTAGCGCCGTAACTCGCGCCTCCCTCGCCCACGCCTTGGCAGAGTCATCTCTCTCCCTGGCCCCGGCCGCGATTGACTCTCTAATGGGAGCCTATGACTCTCTTGATCTCAATCCAGATGCTGGTCCCGGGCTCGCCTCACTTCAGTCCTCTACCGGGATAGATGCATACATCTTCTCCAACGGCAGTCCCTCCATGCTCACAGCATCGGTAACGAAGTCACCCTCCATGACACAATATCAAGGCGTCTTTCAGGCTATTGTAAGTGTAGAGGATGTCAAAGTGTTTAAGCCTGGTCCAAAGGCGTATCATCATTTGGCTGGGAGAGTGGGGAGAGGGGATCTGGAGAGCATCTGGCTTGTTTCGTCGAATCCGTTTGACATTGTGGGTGCGAGGGCGGCCGGGTTGAAGGCTGCGTGGGTGGATAGGGCGGGGTTAGGATGGATAGATGGACTGGGGGATTTGGTTGGGGGGAAGGGGCCTACGGTTGTTGTGAAGGGGGTGGATGAGGCTGTGAAGGAGATTCGACGGCAGGTGGGAGATTTGTAGTTGGGGGACACAAAAGTAGTATTGTCATGATTTCAAACCAGTTAACTGAGCTCTGTTAACAATGGGGTTTTGTATCATATCTATGCGTAATTATACTATGTTGGTGCATGCGTTCATAGTGGAGACATCATCAACCCTGTCTTCGGTCCAACACCAGCCTCACTTCGTTATAGGTCAGATTTTTGAAGTGCAACTCCTCGAGAACCCCCGTCGCTCCAGCATTGCTAGCAAATGCCCGGTCGGAGGCATCCGTGAAGGACATCAGTCCATCTTGGGTAGTATCCGGAAGGTTGAGCAACGTTGCCGCTTCCCGTAGCTTCGGCATTCCCAAATCAGATGATGAGCCATTGGATATGTAGGTGTCAATCAATGACCACGTTGCGCTGAGGTCACGGTAGAACTGGGCAGCTCCGTTCCTGGTAAACTTCTCTCGCATGAGAACATCGCGCCATATAGATTCTCCCAGGAATTCGAAAACCTCGCCAAAGATGCGGCGGAATGTGGCGGTTGCTAGTGCGTTGTGAAGGAAGGACATGTCTCTTTCCAAGATCTGTAGTGGCGCTTCAAATTCTGCCGTAATGCTCATTGGGGCTTGGACGCCTGCATTCAATTAGTAACTGGGAGGACTGTCTTAGGAGATAGCGTCTTACCAGCTTCCGAAATATCCACTGTTAGCCAGTTAGGCTTATTAGTATATGCTCTTAAAGAAGCAGGTAGCGAATGCTTAATAGACTCTGTCATGAGTAGCTCGGCGTGATTCCGTTGCTTTGTGTACGCGTTCACTGTCTCATCGAATACAGCACCATCAGCACCAGAACCCACAGATTCCGATGTACTGCTTCTCACGGCTTCGTAGCTCATAGCCTCGGCCAGGTTATCGCCCATACTCCTTTTCTTAGCGCGTTCCTGGAGCTCAATCCAAAGTCCTAGGAAGAACTGGGGGAATATTAGCGTGATGTGCAGTATTAATATTCATATAGTCTTACCAGGTCATTGCTCCAATCATTCAAGGTGTTAATAACATAATCTGAGCTTCCGTAAACTTTGCACAGGCTCTCTAAGCCACCAGTTCCTTCCATTTGTGCTTGTTGCTCCTTTGTCACGCCGTGCAATGCTCGTCCGACAGTAGAAGTTATAGCAATATAGGCATCCAGTGAATCTTTCAGCAGGCCATGATATTCATCAAGAATCCTGATTTGGATATCAATAACAAATCTCATTTGGAAAGAGAACTTTGGTAGGCCCTGATATTGCTTGGTCACATTCCCAAGCAGATCCATGACTTTTGAAGTGCCGTAGGTGGCCTTCGTTGTATTTGGGCCGGTGCTGTCGTAATCAATCCCAGAGTTGTCATCGGAGTTAATGATACTTTTATATCTCATCAAAGCAAAATCTTTCTCCACCTCCAGCCACCTCAGGAACCATTTGTCGAGAACTTCACGCGTGAGGCCCTTCCAGCCCTTCTTCGAATTTCCACCATCGTAGTTGAATTTCAATCGAATGTCTTCATCAAATTTCATAAGTGAGACCATAAAACTGCTCAGAACAGAGGGGTCGTTGGATAATGAAACCATGAACGTATTGACCTTCTCGCGCACCACAGGTAGAAGTGCCGTAATAAATGCGGCAACCGGATCGTTGTACGAACGGTTCATTGTCATTGTGCTGCCGAAATGAGACATCAAGATTGGGCCAACGTTATCAATCAAGTAATCTTCACGAGTTTCAACCAGCTCCACCACCCATTGCAAAAAGTAAGCTGGATGGAGCTTAGTGTTGCTGGCTTTGGTACCCATAAAGTGGTACCGGAACTGCTGAACAAAAGGCTTAGTCAAGCAAGCCATCGGCAATAAGACCATTGGATCCCGAGCGGGGGCGTTGATAATCTCTGGTGTTTGGAGCTCAAGTAGTCGTTTAAAGCTAGCGGTCCATGCTTCTGTGGGAGCTTCGCTGGCTGTTGGCCAATCTGTTTTCTTCAGAATACTCTCAAAGTTGTCCACCATAACCTGTTTCATCTCAGACCAGAGTATATTTGCTCTTTGTTCAACATGTGTTACAAGATGTCCTGCTGCGTCATCTGCAGGTGTCTGCAGGCGGCGTAGCGAAATAGACAGTTCCTTCAAGCGCGCATAAGGCTTCAACGCCTCCTTGGGATGATCAGGTAGAAAACCCCGCGCTTCATTGGCGAGCCTGTCAATCTCTTGAAGCATTTCCACATAGTAGTACGCGAGATCGAGACGTCGGAGCTTCTCAATCGGAGCCTTGAATCTTTGCACCGCCTCATCGGGTGCGTCTGAGGCCGTAACTATGGCGAGCCGCGTATCGATTCCTGACTGGATATCCTGGAAAGCTTTTGTTCGCTGTAATAGTGTATCGCTATGGGCGGTAGCTTCCTCGTTGGATTTGGCAAGCTTCGATCGAGCATCTTGGAGCTGTATGAGAGTGTCAGCATATGGAATTTACGAGGAAGCTTCAGCTATGTTCATAAATATCACTACTGACCTGATTCAGCAATTGTACTCGCTGTTCTTCCACATTGGCAATCAACGAGTCCAAATTCTGGAAATCCGCTGCTGTTTGTAGCTTGTCGTTCAGGTAGTCATCGAGGCGGATGTCGTGTTCTCCTTCAGAAATATTGCTGCCTTTTCTCAATATAGCGATAGGGCTTCTCTCATTTCTAGCAACCGAAGCTGATGCCATGGCGTTGAGTTGTAAAATAAGTTAATTGTGCATCGTGTTCTATACCCCAGATTCGAAGCTTGGGTTGGTTGTAGCGGGGCGGAATAATGACGGGTCCCGACGGCACCTCAGGTCCCCTGCAAGTCGCGTACCCATCGCGATTTCTTGCCTATGACGTCCGGAAAGTGTCACAACCACAGAGGTCCAACAACCTCCCATGGCTTTGAACTGGCTTGTATATCATTTTTTATAGAAATTGCAGGCTTATGATGAGGTCGTTTTAGCCAGGCGATACATGGATGCGAAGTACGGGGCAATACAGTCGGCGAGAGCACAAGGAGGCTCATGGCAATTGCGCATTTTCCGAGTGGTTAATGGAGACCAGGTGGATTAAGATCATGAGTTGCAACCTCAAATAATGGCACCCCCGGCGAAAAAAAGACAAAAACTCGGCAATAGTAGCAAATCCTCGCCAGTGAAGCAAAAAGGGCTGGACTATTTCTTCAGCAAACAGAACGCAGGCTCTCCAGCCAAATCAAGCCAAAATGTGCAGGCGGAAGACTCAGCATCTGAGCTTACGGACGAGCAGCTTGCACGGAAGCTTCAAGCTCAGTGGGATGAAGAAGATGCGGGGTCATCAACAGCCGCAGTACCAAATGAAGCCGATAGGGAATCACCTTTTGCGGCATCAGGGCTGATGAATGCTGATATTCCAACATCAGCCACCAATAATGCTGAAGAAAATCAAGATAATAAAGCGGATGAAGGTTCTAGCACTGTACCCATTATCACGAACTCGCCCATGAGCAAAGACAGCGGCTCCAGCAAGCCGGCCCTCAAATCCCAGAATAATCTGGCCTTACAATCTGGTGTCTCAGAAGAGGATTCAATATCAAGTGGCATATGTTTTGACGAAAGTCCTCTTACATTTGACCCCCATAAATATATCCCGGACCTTCAGAAGCAGTGGGCTACGCACGGGGGTAATGCATCCTACGCCCTGGTAATCAGATGCTTTGTTCTGGTGAATAGTACGCAGAGTAGGATTAAGATCGTTGACACTCTAGTTAACCTACTGAGAACCATCATTGAAGGCGATCCAAGTAGTCTACTACCTGCTGTATGTATAGCTTTCATAATCTCCAACAGTATTTCACTTCCCCCTTCAGCCTAGTCCTCAACTTTCAATATCAATTTTGCTGTAGAACCCGTTTCTAACAAGTAATAGGTCTGGCTTGCCACAAATGCAATATCCCCTCCATATATATCGCTTGAACTTGGTCTTGGTGGTTCAGCTATATCGAAAGCGTTGAAACAAGCATGCGGCTTGGATAGCAGATCTCTGAAGGCGCTCTACAATAAAGTTGGCGATGCTGGGGATGTGGCATTTGAGGCCAAGAAGAGGCAAACCTTTACCCTACGAAAACCAAAACCTCTGACAATCAGAGCCGTCTACGACTCTCTCGTCAATATTGCGACCATCCAAGGCACAGGGAGCGGTGAAAGAAAGCAACGAATTGTAGACAAGCTATTGCAAGATGCCAGGGGGCCGGAGGAAAGCCGATATCTTGTTCGGACGCTCTGTCAGCATCTTCGCATTGGAGCAGTCAAAACTACGATGCTTATAGCATTGTCTAGGGCATTCTTGTTGTCACGTCCTACGAGTTCAGATTTTCCATTAAAATCACAGGCAGAGCTAAGTGCGCTCAAGAAAGAAGCCCTAGCGGAAGTGTGGTCCAAAGCAGAAGAGACTGTGAAAGCTTGTTTTGCAAAGAGGCCCAACTACAATGACCTCGTTCCTGCACTCCTTGGAATTGGAGTGTGTGATGAGCTCCTGATCAGGTGTGGTCTTGAGCTTCACGTGCCTCTGATGCCTATGTTGGGCAATATCACTCGCGATCTATCTGAGATGCTCACAAAACTTCAGGGTCGAGACTTCAGTTGCGAGTTCAAGTATGATGGGCAAAGAGCTCAGGTTCATTGCGACACCAATGGGAAAGTTTCGATTTTTTCGCGCCACTTAGACCTCATGACCGACAAATACCCAGACCTTGTTGCGTTGATTCCCAAAATCCGCGGTGATAGCGTAAACAGCTTCATTTTGGAAGGGGAGGTGGTCGCCGTGGATCGGGAGACTGGTGATCTCAAGACATTCCAGACGCTCACGAACCGTGCTCGAAAGGATGTGGATATTGGAAGCATCACAATTGATGTTTGTCTTTTTGCATTTGACCTCATGTATCTCAATGGTGAGCCACTGTTAAACAGACCGTTTCGAGAGCGACGGTCGCTGCTAAGGAGCCTTTTTGTCGAGTTACCTCGGCATTTCACTTGGGTACAGAGTATAGATGCAACATCACAAGATTCGGAAGCAATTCTTGAGTTTTTTAAGAGCGCAACGGACGCCAAGTGTGAAGGGATTATGGTCAAGATCCTTGACAACCTTCCAGATCCCAGACTCAACATAGAACCCGCAGAAGACGAAACGGTAATTGAGATTGAGACAATACCAGCACCACCAGCAACCCCAAAAAAGGGGAAACAAAAGAAGAATGGGGAGAAAGAACCGGAGAAGGAAAAACGCACCGGTCGAAGAAAGGCTCTATTATCTACATACGAGCCAGACAAGCGGCTGGACTCCTGGCTTAAAGTCAAGAAAGATTACAGCGCAACTTTCGACAGTTTGGATCTCATTCCCATTGCCGGTTGGCATGGTCAAGGCCGAAAGTCCAAGTTCTGGTCCCCTATCCTTCTGGCCGTCCGCAATGAGACTACAGGAAGCCTTGAAGCCGTATGCAAGTGCATATCAGGATTTACGGACAGTTTCTACAAGGCAAACAAGGAGTTCTATGATGAGGATGGCCCTAATGTATTGGGTAGTAAACCAAGCTATATAGACTACACTGGGGGTTACCCAGATGTATGGTTCGAACCGCAGGAGGTATGGGAGATGGCGTTTGCAGATATAACTATCAGCCCCGTGTACACGGCGGCGATTGGTTTGGTCAGCGAAGAGAAGGGCCTCAGCTTGCGTTTCCCCAGGTTTTTGAAGAAAAGAGAAGACAAGGGGATTGATGAGGCGAGTACGAGTGACTTTCTGGCTGGTTTGTGGAGGAAGCAGGAGGCCAGAGTCATAAAGGAGGTACACGATGATGTTGGTAATTCCGAGATATAGAACACTCCGTCTTTCAGCTTAGCCATATATATCTACTGTAGGCCATACATATTCCGCAGTTCAGATATTTGGATTTCAATACAATCAAGCATCATATAGTCATATTCTGGAAATAAATGTCATGTAGATATTTTTCTCTAATTGAAAACATAACATTCTCAAAATAAAATAGCAGTACACTACCTTTGAAGGCTGTGTAAAGTTGCAACCAAATCTGCCGAAAACAGCAGCTCTAACACCACAACCTTGTGTGTTATTATAATTTATTTATGCTATACTAATGCATTAAGTGTGTTGAACTTTCATCATTCAAGAATTATAGTTTGGCTAATGATGGACGGGTCACGTGAACATGAGTCTTCACCATGATTGTGAGGCAGAAACATTTTAGCGGATCGCGAACGCGACTTTTCTTATATTTCGATAGAGGTAATCGGCAATATAGGGAGGAAGACGAGCTTGATAATCCAGCCCCACACGCAACCACAACCTCCATTTCGACATATTTTTCACCAAATATAGCTCGAAATCACAATCGTTCCATATAGAGCTTATCCCACCTACCATAAATCCGCAGCCATGTCGTTCGGTGGCCAGACCCCGACCATCATTGTGCTCAAGGAGGGCATGCCACCTGAAGCTCCATACTCCTGACACTAGCTGACATTCGGTACAGGGACGGATTCGTCGCAGGGAAAGGGACAAGTTATATCGAATATCAACGCCTGCTTAGCTGTTCAAGAAACCATTAGAAGCACTCTGGGCCCATACGGTGGGGATTTGTTACTGGTGGACGAGAATGGCAGACAAACGATCACAAACGACGGAGCAACTGTCATGAAGGTATGCAAGCGCCAAGAAAGAGCCAGAGCCATTTTGGAATAACCCCTGACATGTCATAGCTCTTAGATATTGTCCACCCCGCAGCCAGAATTCTTACAGATATCGCACGATCGCAAGACGCCGAAGTTGGAGATGGAACAACCTCCGTTGTGGTCCTGGCTGGCGAGATCCTCAAGGAGATCAAGGAGCATGTGGAGCAGGGCGTGAGCTCGCAGACTATTATCAAGGGTCTGAGAAGAGCTAGCATGATGTCGGTCAACAAAATTAAGGAGATCGCTGTCAACACAACCGAGGGCAACCAGAGGGACACATTGAGCAAGTTGGCGGGCACAGCAATGAGCAGCAAGCTCATCAAGAGGAACACGGGTTTCTTCACCAAGAGTGGGTATTCTTGATATCATACTTCGAGAATTACGCTAATATTGTCCGCAGTGGTTGTTGATGCCGTCCTGACTCTGGACCAAGACGACCTGAACGAGAACCTCATTGGCGTTAAGAAGATTGCTGGTGGATCCCTCACCGATTCCCTCTTTGTCAACGGTGTTGCGTTCAAGAAGACCTTTTCTTACGCTGGTTTCGAGCAACAGCCAAAGTCGTTCAAGAACCCAAAGATTGTGTGCCTTAACGTCGAGCTTGAGCTGAAGAGCGAGAAGGATAACGCTGAGGTCAGGGTGGAGCAAGTGTCTGAATACCAGGCGATTGTCGATGCCGAATGGCAAATCATTTACAACAAGATGGAGGCTCTGTACAAGTCGGGCGCCAAGGTTGTCCTCTCCAAACTCCCTATCGGCGATCTCGCCACCCAGTACTTCGCCGACCGCGACATCTTCTGCGCCGGCCGTGTCGCCTCCGGCGACCTTGACCGCATCATCCAGGCTTGCGGAGGTTCCATCCAATCCACATGCTCCGACATCCACCCCGAGCACCTCGGTGTCTGCGGCCGCTTCGAGGAGAAGCAGATCGGTAACGAGCGCTTCAACTTCTTCGAGGACTGCCCCGAGGCCAAGACCTGCACGCTCGTCCTCCGTGGCGGTGCCGAGCAGTTCATCGCCGAGGTCGAGCGCTCCCTGCACGACGCCATCATGATCGTCAAGCGCGCCATCAAACACAACACCATCGTTGCCGGTGGTGGCGCTTGCGAGATGGAGATCTCCGCCTACCTGCACAGATACGCGGACAAGAGCATCTCGAACAAGCAGCAGGCGATCATCAAGTCGTTCGCCAAGGCACTCGAGGTGATCCCGCGCCAGCTGTGCGACAACGCCGGCTTCGACGCGACCGACATCCTCAATAAGCTCCGCGTCGAGCACCGCAAGGGCAGCACCTGGGCCGGTGTCGACTTCATCAACGAGGGCATCGCCGACAACATGGAGAAGTTCGTGTGGGAGCCCGCCCTCGTCAAGATCAACGCCATCCAGGCGGCGACGGAGGCTAGTTGCCTGATCCTGAGCGTGGATGAGACGATCAAGAACGAGGAGTCGCAGGCGCCGCAGGCGCCCGGCCAGCAATTACCGCCTGGAGCTGCGCAGAGGGCGCTCAGGGGGAGAGGCAGAGGGATGCCAAGGAGATGAGCGGGCGCTGATGGGTCCATGTAAAAGAGAAAAAGCGGATGTTAATGTATATTAGAGGTTCGGATACCATAGAGCTGAATCCTTATATCCTAGTGCATAACAACTACAGCTTTCAAAGAAGAGGTTCGATGCGTGGGATGTGATATAAATTGATAGTATGGCCGTAGGATGTGATATCATGTGAGGCCCCCGTAGGTAAGATCCAAATACGTCTATCATGTTTCCAAGCATAAGAAAGTAAAGTTGAAATAATAATATTCTCGTATTAACATTATGATTCTAATGTCATAATACAACCGTGGTTGCATGACACATCATATACAAAGCCCCCTTCCCCTCTTTTCCTAGCCAAATATCCCAGCCCACCTTGCGTTTAGTCTTTCACTCATTTAATATTAGCCCCCGTCTTTCTCCATTCAGTGGTGATTATACCCCCTCCTCGACCTATCTCTCCTGCCCGCCCCCGAACCTCCCATTACCGGCCAGCTGGCCCTCTTCTGCATCTTCCCATTCATCCCATCCGAGGCGGACGGCCACACCGTCAGCGCGCGCCACATGTCCCAGACGCCTGCGCGTCGCGCGGGTAACATGCTGTATTGTAGACTGTAGAGGTTCTTCCTGTGGATCGGCGGCACTGATTGGCCGGTCATGAGGCAGAGAAGGACGCGGGGGGACAGGTAGTGTTTCCGGATGCGGGATCCAAGTTGGAAGTACTGCTGGAACATGGTCGGGAAAGTCAGGGGTACGGACTTTAGGTAAACGTATGAAGTTGGCGGCGGGGGTGGCGGAGTTGGGTCGGGAGACTCGGGCTCAGAGCGCGGAGTGGTGCTGGGATATGGCCGTTGTGGAGCTTCAATGGAGGGTTTATTGGTATCTCGGAGTTCAAAGCGGATGCCGCCTAAGAAATGTTAGCAGTGGAATAATCCTGTTGTCTGATGGAGGGCATACCTGGTAGACGCTGGGAATCCTTAAACCGCAGCATCAGGGCGAACAACGGAAAGTGATTTAAACAGGCCAGCGCGGTATCAAGTACGGCTTTGAGAGTGATAATGCTCATGCGCGCAATGGCGAATGTGAGATAGAATACAATGACAGTAGGGAGAAGGAAAAAGAGGAGCGTGAATAAAATCGTGCCCAGGAGTAATTGATCGAGGTCGTAGTCGCAGGAATCAATGCGCTTGCGGAGCACATTGTGTTTCTTGCCACGGAAGAGGTGGAAGAGCGATAGGATGATTGTGAGTTGCCAGTGGAAGATCTTGGCTGACGCGATATAAAAGGAGTAGATGTGTATCGTAAGGAGCGATACAAAGTCGGAGAAGAGAGCGATTGGCATGCTGGCGCCGGCAAAGCTTGAGAATCCGATGAACCATATTAGATGCGGCAGGATAGGTCGGAGAACGTCCACACAGCCTAACGTACACATGTTAGTTGATGTAATAGATGTCCTGCGATATGGGAATACGAACTTGACCAGTAATCAATGACCCACAGGAAAAGGTCACCAAGGAATTGAGCCAATTCATTGTTCAATTTCAGTCCTGCTGGCCAATCCATGAGCCATGATATCGTCTGCTGCAACGATGTTACAGTGTATGTGCTCAGCACATCACTAATATGTTGGGCAAGCCAGTCTGCATTGTCAATGATGGCAGAACCAATTGCGATGCCAATAATGACATCGTTTGCAACAAGCCACAGACTGTTGTAAAACCGTATATAGTCGGCGTGGCTTTTTGCGATGCTCTGCCAGTCATCCTTTCTTTTCCTTAACATCACATACTGCATGGGCCAGTAGCAAAACTGTAGAAGCCGGATTTCAACCTGCTGGGCAGTCGCAGATATGTCCTTGAGTGCAGCATACTCGGGTCTGAGCCTGTATTCAAGGAGGACCAAGAAAAGCTCCGCGGCAGCCCTGTGCCATAGCAAAGCTATCACAAAGCTAGTTCGGATGATTGGGTAGATGTAAACAGTTATCAGGCGCCATATAGCATCGATAATATAATCTTTCATCGTCGAAGCAGACTCGATGACCTGTTGGGAAACACTTAGGGTCCTTCGTCGCCGAGTGCCAACCAGGGAGATATTTTTTTGCAGCAACTTCTCCAATTCCCACGAGAAATTTATCTGGTTGACAATTCGGGGTAGAGCAAGCTCTTTTGCAGAAGCTTGATGTCTCGTCACCGTGTGTAGTTTCAGCTTCTCCACCAGCTCCTGCTCTCGTTGTCGCTTCGCTGCCTCCGCCTTTTCGTCGTCAGCGTCTATGCCGCCCAGAATCTGCTCCGTCTTGTCTCCTAAGGCTAATAATATTGGCGACAGAGATATGTACTGCATCCTTCCCGGAAGTGGCC
The DNA here is from genome assembly GCA_001630585.1 of Pseudogymnoascus sp. BL549. Taxonomy (NCBI): domain Eukaryota; kingdom Fungi; phylum Ascomycota; class Leotiomycetes; order Thelebolales; family Thelebolaceae; genus Pseudogymnoascus; species Pseudogymnoascus sp. BL549. The sequence goes on along the minus strand of LNAR01000370.1, from coordinate 6,091 downwards.
TGTCGAACATAATGACCTGTATGGTTTGTGCCTTTGCGCATGTAATACGTGGCGCTACTCCGTGTAGTGATATTTCAGCATTTATCTGGTACGGTTCCGTTGGCGGCGCATTGGAGTTGACTGTGCCGAGCACATGCATCGCAGGGAGTCCACATAATTCGTATATCCGTTCGATACTATGGTCTGCGCCGCGAAAGAGAGTTCCCACTTTCAGCGCATTCTCCACGTTCCGAACCTCAACATCTTCGAGTATGGCCACAACCAGGACATCGAGGTCTGAACTCTTCCATCCCACAATTACACCTGGCGAATCTGACCTAGGAATGTCCACAGGCCAAAAGATTCTCATCAAGCCATCATGCTCTAGCATGACAGCCGATCGTTCCTCAGAACGAGCCCCTCCTTCGAAGTTGTTCGCGCGCCGAGATGCCGGTATTTAACGATCGTGGATGCTATGTTGGTTAGCAGAGGAATATGTTGTCAAGGGGGAAATTGTTATACCAAACTGGCCTCCCTGTGCGCGAGTCTATCCACTGGTATTATGAAGAGGAAGAAAAACAACGAGAGGATCGCAACGCCCTTTGCAGTTCGAGTCTGGTAGTAAAAAATGTTAGCCACATGATCACAGCTAGTAATCACAAGCAATACGTACAATAACTCCGTGGTCCCAGGCAAAAATGGCAAGTTCATGAAGTCGAGTGACCAGATCCCACCTAGCTGTGATGTAGCCGGCTACGAAGATGCCAAAAGTTAGGACGGAGAAAGAGGGCATGAAGCAGCTCTATTGCTGGATCATGGGATATTGTTCCGGTGAGCAAACAATTGCGCATTGGTATCACGGAATGGCACGGCGCAGGTCGGTCGTGGAACGAGCAGAGGCTGTTGGCTTTTGTTGGCGGCAGGAGCTCTGCGCGCGTACAGTGAGTGTGTGGGCTGGAGGTGATGAACAGAGGAGTAATTAAGTGTTGATTACGTCGTGACGACGGGTGAGCGAAAAGATCAAACAGAAAACCAGACAGTCAACATGATTGAAATATTGGACAGCGACCTCAAAAAGGCTGGGTGGGCGAGTGTTTTGGAGGCGTGTACTGTGTAATTCTATTATTATAGCCCCAGGGTGTTCTAGATCCAGTATCTAGAATGGCACATCGCGCGGCTAAGCCACAATGGGGTGCCGAGGGGGTGACGCAAATTAAGCTTTGGGTCACGTGGTAGAAGCAAACTGATATTCTGTCAGTTAAGGTTATGAGGAGGAGCATTGTGAGAATTGACTACTTACAATTTAAGGAGGTTCATGGGATTTATTTCCTGGGATTTATTATGGGGAAACTGACTTGTCGGTAACTGGCTTGTCGAGGGACACAATATGGAAATTATATGCCTCCGCGCTGATGATGGCTACCCGTTCTAGGCTTCACCTTCGACAGATACTGAGCTTCTTTGAATACAAATCCAGTCACCGTGACTTGATCTCAATAGGAGAGTTTGAAATTCGATATGCTAGGCTAAATTTCCTGAGACGCCGTCTAAATGTTCTGCTCGACCATGCCAGGAGAGGATGCAAATATAGTACAAGTACAGTATAGCGCTCAACGCCGAAACCACAAAGGTATGACCTGCAAATACAGGCTTCCCATGATTAACTCAAATCTTTCTACTTCTTCCGAAGATATGATGCGTCATTCTCCTTGTGGTCCTCTCGGGCATCGGCGAGCATCTTGTCGATGCCTCGGCTCTTCAACGCACCCTGAAGCAGTCAGTATACAGTGCAACTCGTAGATTCAGCAGAGCATTTACCGTCAAGCACGCCTTGTACTCTTTAAAAAGCCCGGCACATTCATCTGTGGCACCGTTTCCTCGCAAATATTCTGAGGAGGGAGGTCAGTTGCATGTCACGTTAAAGGGTGGCGAGGACTGCCTACTTTCGCTATACCACTTCAAAAAGCAGGTATCGTAGCGCCTAATTTCAAGTTAGTCACCTATCTTTGAGAGGAAATGTTTCTTTGTCTTACTCCTTCACTTCATTGCACTCCGGTGCTAAAGACGCTGACATTTTTGTACTCTTCAACCGTGATATTGTTGCTGTGAAGCTGGTCTTTGACAGCTTTAGGCGGACGTATTCCGGGACCATCGGCACTAATAACCCCGGACTTTGCGCAAGGCTAAACATTTTGTGAAATTCGAGAACCTCGTCCCAGCAAGCTCCAAGTGAACTCCAGGATTTTTGTTCACTACACCAACAATGGAGGCTCCGCCAGGATTTAAATCATTGCAGGATGCGATCCAAGCAGCATTGATCTCCACCACACGAACCGTTGGCCAAATCTCCGCAGAGGATTTGGGATTCCATCGCTCTCTTAACCCAGAGGTTGGCACTGCGCTGGACGAGCAAAACGCGCGCCTCTTGGGCCTGTCGAGCTCGATCCTTCAATCTGCCGCTGCGCTCACGGAGTCAACTGCGCCGGAACTACAAGAGGTCGACGATGTCGACAACAATTGGCGCGGAGTTGTGGACGTGGTGGACTCGCTTCTTGAGCGTGCGGATACGTGCCTCGACGAGTACACTGGCGTCATAAAGAGAAAGGCGTCTCCAACAGACCAGGTATGCGGCGAAAAATTACCCAAAGGTTGCTTTTACCATTTGCTAACAAAATATACTAGTCCTCTGCCCCGAAATCCAGAAGACTGGACAACTCATTCCGAACCCAGAACCTCGTCAAACCCCAGCTTTCCTTCCTCAACAAGCCCGCCAACCACGAGACCGGGCCATGGAAGCCGCTACTTCACTCCAAGCCTCATGCGATTGTCCCTCTAGAGGAGTCTTTCGAGCTCACCACGGACGACCACCAGCAAGAGCACTACCGCCACCCTTACGAAACCGAAATCGAGAAGCTGAAATACCCCGCTACCGTCTACGAAACTGCTGACCCGATACCCTACCTCCCCGTCGAGACGACATCTGCGACTTTTGTAGACACATATGAGGGGGTCTTGGAGATGTTGGCGGAACTGAGGACAGCGAAGGAGATTGCCATTGATCTCGAGCACCACGATGCGCGCTCGTACATTGGCCTCGTCTCGCTGATGCAGATTAGTACAAGGAAGAAGGACTGGATCGTCGATACGCTGAAGCCATGGAGGCAAGACCTACAGGTTCTCAACGAGGTATTCACAGATCCAAAGATTGTCAAGGTCCTCCACGGAGCATTCATGGACATTGTCTGGCTCCAACGCGATCTTGGCCTCTACATCGTCGGTCTCTTCGACACAAACCACGCCTGCAAAGCTCTCGGCTACGCCGGCGGCAGCCTCGCCTTCCTCCTAAAAAAATTTATCGACTTCGACGCCGACAAGAAATACCAAATGGCAGACTGGCGCATCCGCCCGCTCCCCGAAGGAATGTTCTTCTACGCCCGCGCCGACACCCACTTCCTTCTCTACATCTACGACAACATGCGCAACGAGCTCATCTCGCGCCCTCCTCCCCCTCCCGCCCCAGAATCCCCCCTCTCCATCGTCCTCCGCAAATCAAAAGAGACATCGCTCTTCCGCTACGACACCCCTCGCTACAACGCCGCCACGGGCAAAGGGCCAGGAGGCTGGTTCTCAGCGCTCGTCAAGGTGCCCTCGTTACTCTCCAACGAGCAATTCGCCGTCTTCCGCGCCGTGCACGCGTGGCGCGATAAGATCGCCCGCCAGGACGACGACTCCACGAACTTCGTCATGCCGAACCACACCCTCCTCAGCGTCGCAAAGGTGATGCCTACAGACATGGCCTCCTTACTCGGCACCGTGCACCCCATCTCGCACAACGTCAAGTCCCGCACCGGCGAGCTCCTCGAGATCATCAAGGCCGCCAAGACGAACGCCAAAGACGGCCCGAGCATGATGGAGATCTTGAAACCCGACTCCGTTGGCGCTATAGCAGCAGCGAATGCGCGATCTGCTAAGTCTGCGGGAGGGGGGAAACAGACTGTACTTACCGTCCTCTCTGGCGAGGGCAACGACGATATGCGCAGTCCACAATCCGCGTTCTGGGGCCGCGCCTTCGGAAGCAGCACGTGGGAAGAACCATCCACCCTCACCAAAGCAAGCGATGACATTCGCCTCGCCATCCCCCTCCCACCGCTGGCTTCAGAGGCCTTCTCAGAGGGCGTAAGGGATTACGGCATCCCTGAGCCTGAGCCGGAGGTGGAGGCCGAGGAGGAAGCCCCGGCGGTGGTGGAGGAGCCGGCGTTTACGATTAAGGGCGGGAGGAAGAGGAAGAGTGATGATATGGAGGAGGAGGCTGAGGAGCCGGTTGAGGAAGAGGGGGATGGTGAATACGATATCTCCCTCCACGAGCCGCTCGAGGGCGCCGCAAAAGAAAAGGCTGCTAAGAAAGCAGAACGCAAAGCAGCCAAGAAGGCTGCGAAGGCCGCGAAGCGCGGGGGGGATGAGAATGCTTCCCCCTCTGCAGCAAAAGAGGAGGATGATGAGGAGCCCTTCGATTACAGCAAGGCAGAATCGGTAATGAATAAGAAGCGGACGAATGAGTATGCGGGTGGGAAGGGGAAGAAGGGAGGGCAGAAGAAACCGTTTGATCCGTATCAGAAGAGTGCGGATGCGGCGACGGGGATGAGGAGGTTGCAGACGGAGAGGCCGGGGAAGAGCTTTACGTTTAAGGGATGAGGGGATGAAGGGGGGGTGATATTTGGTTCGGGGAATGGACTTGGATATGGAGATCACGAACGATATGGCAGTACCGTACCATACAGCTACAGTACTACGCCAATTCCAGTTCCAGGCTTCTAAACAAAAAAAAAGAGTCCACCACCACGCCCCCACAAAATCCCCTCCATCACAGACATCCCTTATTAGCGTCCACTCTCGCCCCCACGGTCCGTTTATCCGGCGCTCGCGCGCGCGCGTCGCGCAAAAAAGAGACAAAGAACTCTCCACTACTACTACGGCGGTATTTGTACAGTACCTTTTTTTTTGTCGCGCGACGCGAGGGGATATACGCCATGGTAAGACATTTCCTGACAGTT
>LNAR01000367.1:0-10070 GCA_001630585.1 Pseudogymnoascus sp. BL549 | reverse complement strand
CGGGGATATGGATGGGGAGGGGGAACTGGGGGGAATGGGTGGATGGGAAGGTTACGACAAAAGATGAGATGTGATGATGTGTTTATGACTGTGATGAATAGTAGCAAAAGCAAAAGCAAGCAATTAATACTCCTGCCCACACACATACGTCGCTGTCTATCTTTTCTCTATTGCACCTTGATATGTGAAATTAATACGTTTTGAGGCTTGGGCTGTGGTACATGTATGCTTGGTCTCGCAGAACAGCACATCAGCAATACCGTGATGGAACCACAGACGACGTCACAAGACTCACCAACCAACGGCCGTCGTTGCTATTCATGAGAACCCCAATCCAAGTACGACACGAGTCCACGGATAGGAAAGCTATCGAGAGAGGATGCTGTGGTGGCAGAGGTGGCGGTGACGAGAATACCCCGTGACGGTAGGGTGGCTGACGGTGGTGGGGTCTGACGGCGGAGGCGGAGGGGGTGGGTGGTGAGAAAGGGGGTTCTTGTTCGGCTTGGATTTCTCTCCGTACTACAGCATTTTCTGGATACTAAAGCACCCACGACGGTAGTCTGGGACGTACATAGCGCAGTGAGGTAAGTGTCTCCTTGCTCCTCCTCCGACCTCGATAGCTTAAGGGGACTACTGAAGAAACGTGGTATTTATATACCCCTTTTGCAAATTCAATGCGAGCAATGCACTCACGAGCTCTGCCTTGGACGCTACATTCCACGGGATAAGTCTCTAACGGATTGAGGATGGGGTGGGGTAGGATGGATATCACATTCATAAACAACACGGCGACATACTTTTAACTTCTGTATTTCTTACTTCTACGATCCCATATATACAGCCAACACCCAAATGCGCAGAGAGACAGATAAAAGGATTATACAACACCACCGAGCCTTAAGCCTGGGCCTCCCCGTACGTCACCTGCGGCGGTGGCTGCTCGCCCGCCGCCATGAAGTTGGTGTTCGGGTTCCCCGTCTCCTTCGCCGCCGAGCAACGCGCCATTGTTGGAGAGCTGTAAAATTCATTAGTAACTATATCTTTACATTAAATTGCTGTGGGGTGGAGTGAACATACCTTCTCGAAATAACATCTGTGAAATAAAAGTTGTCGATGACCTTCTTCAGCGGCTCGTTGGTCGCCTTGCTTCCCTTGTTCTGGTCCACCAACTGCACCTTGCTCAGCTTACCCAACGACGTCGGCTCAACGACATCGTAGCTCGCGAGCGCGGGGCTGATCTCCACCATGCGGTCGCGCAGGGCGGCGACGTCATCGTATGGCAACGGCGCGCCGAGGAACTCAGACACAGCGCGGAGAATCTTCCAGTCAGTGCGCGAGGCACCGGGTAACGAGGTAGCAGCGCGAGTCATCTGGACGCGGCCCTCGGTGTTGACGTACGTGCCGGACTTCTCGGTGTAGGCTGCGCCGGGCAGGACGACATCGGCGAGCTGGGCGCCCTTGTCTCCGTGGTGGCCCTGGTAGACGACGAATGCGTCCTTGGGGATATCGGAGGCGTTGATCTCATCGGCACCGAGGAGCCAGACGAACTTGGGCTTGGTGTTGCCGACCTCGGTGGAGGGGGTGGTGAAGCCGACCTCGAAGGCACCGGCGCGGGATGCGGCGCGCTGGAGGACGTTGTAGCCGTTCCACTCCTCGGTGAGGAAGTTGGCGTTCTTCTCGACGAAGGTGCCGACGGTCTCGTAGATGGCCTTGGCGTCAGCGTGGTCAGTCACACCGGATCCAACGATGATCATTGGGTTCTTGGCGGACTGCAGCTTCTTTCCGAATGGTCCGGCAAGGGCGGCCTTCACGGCGGCGGCATCAGTACCCAGGTGCTCGAACTCGAAGGTGGAGTCGAAGGTCTCGCCAACGACGGCAACCTCGAGCTCGGAGCGGAGCCATTGCTTGCGGATGCGGGCGTTAAGACCGGCAGCCTCGTGACGTGGGTTGCAGCCAACGATCAGGATGGCATCAGCGTCCTCAATACCCCAAATCTTGGAGTTGAAGAGGTAGTTGGAACGAACGTCAACACCGTGAGCAATTGGCTGGGAGCCGCTTGGCTGGTCGAGAGCAAGGTTGTCAGAGCCAAGCTTGTTTGCGAGGTCCTTTGCTGCGACCAAGGACTCGACCTCGGTCAGCTCACCAGCAACAAACTTGAACTCGTTGCCCTTTGGCGCAAAGTCACGGTAAGCAGCTCCGATTTCAGTCAGGGCCTGCTCCCAAGTAGCTGGGACAAACTTATCGCCGTTGCGGATAAGCGGGGTGGTAAGACGCTGGGTCTTGAGGCCATCGCACGCGAATCTGGTCTTGTCGTCAATCCACTCCTCGTTGACATCGTCGTTTAGTCTTGGGATGATTCTCATGACCTCCAGTCCGCGAGAGTCGACGCGAATGTTGGATCCGAGACCGTTGAGGACATCAATGGACTCAGTGTGCTTCAGCTCCCAAGGCCTGGCGCGGAAAGCGTATGGCTTGGAGGTGAGGGCACCAACTGGGCACAGGTCGATAACGTTTCCAGACATCTCGGAATCCAAGTTCTTCTCGAGGTATGTGCCAATCTGCATGTCGTTTCCACGTCCGGTGGATCCAAGCTCCGGAGCACCGGCAACATCGTTGGAGAATCGGATACATCTCGTGCAGTGAATGCAACGGTTCATCGAAGTCTTGATTAAAGGACCAATGTTCTTGTCCTCGGTGGCACGCTTGCCGCCAATCTCGTGGAATCGTCCGCGGTCTGAACCGTAACGCATCGACTGGTCCTGGAGATCACACTCACCAGCCTGATCGCAGACTGGGCAGTCGAGGGGGTGGTTTGCCAGGAGAAACTCCATGACACCCTCGCGAGCTTTGTGTGTGAGAGGCGAGTTGGTCTTGACGACCATGCCAGGCTGAACTGGCCATGCGCACGATGCAACGGGCTTTGGTGCCTTTTCCACCTCGACCAAGCACATACGACAATTTCCGGCAATCATAAGTTTTCTGTTTCTCGATTAGGGTCGTGAATTCGATATCGCGTCTAGGTAGGACTTACTCATGATAACAGTATCTGTGAGGAGTCAGTAAAGATCAATTTGAGTGTCAATTGGCTGATTACATACCTTGGAACGACGGCTCCTGCCTTCTCGCAAGCTTGAATTAATGCCGAGCCAGCTGTTAAAATCGTCAGTTTGGTCCCAATCCTCCCACAACACATCACGTACCCTCAATTGAGACCTTCTTGCCATCTATAGAGCCATATTAGCACAATCCCATACAGTATATCGCATAGTCCAATGCCTCGTACCTATAGTAAGTTCGACCTCCGCTTGTCTCCGTCCCGACGTCGAGAAAGTCCTGGCCGCATTGACGCTCTGCGCGCCCCTCCGAAGGGCCGACCTGGTGATCGTTTGCCGCAGCATCGTGCCTTTCATCAACTAGCAAAGGAAACGAAACGAGGCAGTGCTGTACAGCGGCGTGAGTTGTGTATTCACCTCTATTGGGAGTCGGCTGGCGGTAGTCGAGCTCACTGCCAAACGCTGTGATATTGGGATTTAGCGCGTATTATTACTAAACTGTCTTGTGGCCTGTGTGATTGGCTGCGGGGCCTCGGTTGCGGATTAACGATAGTCCGTATCGACGATATGATGCAAAATTATTATGGGAAGGTTTCCCTTTCTTCTTCTTTCTTCTTTACTCATTAAGGGCCTATTATTGTCGAGTGGCTGGTGCAATCTTTTCTGTTTCGACGTAATGATTGTAAGATCTGGCCTCTCGCTATCATGTGCTCGAGAGCACGGATCCGAAGGCGCTGTAATGGATACGATTGAGAGCCTCTGTTTACATGCTTGATGATCTATGTTTCTTACCGACAGTCGCTACATTTTACCTCTTCCCTTTACTAGAGCATCTTATATTATGAATGAATACCCTTTGCGGATATTATAACATGAGATACAGGTGAAACGTGCCTCCAGTTCAACGGAGTGTCTTTGTCCCCATACGAGTTCGATTTTCCGAAACAGCCATTCTCGAATCCATTTTCAACTCTTATATCCATATCCATATTCTCGATCATCTCCGTCTTTTCCTTTCCCAACAACAATTTTCTCTCCGCCTTCCCTTTTTTCCTTTTCCCCCTTCACCCCTCCAAAGATTTCAAATGATGAACAAATTGGTCCGTGTTACTGAGGGGCCTCAAGAACCCCGTTATGGCGATACACCAGCACTTCGTGCACTTCTGATTGAAATCGCTTCTCCCCCATCTAGTGATGGGGTGAGTATTCCATAAACTCCACCACGTAGAATATGCCGAGTATTATGCTGTGCCGTATGGCTACAAGGTGAACATATATAAAACTGCGTATTCTTCAGAGAAGCATAAGTCTATATATAGCACCCCATCCGCACTCGTAGAGCACCACAAGACGCTTCAGCAAGCCTTCGTGGGGAACTGAGCGGCAAGGATGTGACACTCTACTCTTGTTGCTGTCTGCAGAAGCAAAAAGGGTTGCCCCTGACGAATGCCTGTTTCGTGAGAATATCTCATCGACAAGAATTCTCGGTCAGCGAGAAGGCCGCGTCGGTGAGAAGACCGCATTGCTGACAACAAACACCTCGACTTTGGCAGTAACCTGTGAAAGGCGGTGTTCCTTACTCTACTTCATTAATTATTGTAGCACCTACAATCACACCATGGCATGCGCCATCTAGGTTGGCTCCTTGTGATGAAACTTGGTATACTGATATTGGAATCAGCTCTGCCCATTGCTGGTTACTTATACCCCTATAACTCTCCCGTAAAGGAGATTTCCGAAAGCAGACTCGCAAAAGGGGTGAGGAAGGTCTTCTAGGCATCTTTATTTCTTCGTTCGGGGATAGCCCAGAACTATACGCCGTGTAATAAATTCCTCGGTTTCAACTTTCTTTTTCCTCTCGTCTCACAGCCCATCCTGTGGGGACGGGTTGCTGCTTAATCCTACTCTCGGACAGTATATATATTCTAGTATTTCCCCTGTATTCCCAAGATGAGGTATCCGCAGAACAATCGTGAGAAACAAGTATATATACGCGTAGTTATCTAAAATCAGGAACCCAGGAACCCCATGCCAAAATTCAACCTTAGGCATAAATGGTCCTATGAACATAGTCTGGCCATCCATCCTCGAGCACATAAAAAATGCATCCTAAAGTATGAGCTCAAGCTTCGGCGTAACAAACCGGCATGACAACAGCGCAGGACGGCAACGACAGAAGCCCGCTGGTGAGAACTTCCACCAGCGACAGCACAGACGGTGACAGCATCCACACCAACGAGAAGAACTGCCGGTAACAACATCCACACTGACAAGATACTAAACACAGTAGTCTAGTTGGAGCTGCAGCAGAAAGGTGAGACGGAAAGTTGTCAGAACGAGCTCTATTCAGCAATTGGGAAAATGTGTCCGCTTTATTATTGAAGTAGGGAATATGAATCGAGTATCAAGCGTTCCTTTTTTAGTAGTTCCGAGGGGTTGGCGTCGGTGGGGTCTTGTTGGGACTTTGGACATATATTTAACTTAAAATGATGTGATATACTGCTGGAAATCTTCACATCTGCTTTCGACAACGAGTCACTCAAACCACAAACAAGCAATAGCAAAAGACCCAAATCAGGCGAGAAAACGTATAATTTATCAAGCCTCTCAAGAGCAACAAGCAAGCTCACGATAAAGCGCACATAGCAGTACCAATCGATCTACGCATCTTCATTGCCTCGAGTCCCAAAAAAAGCCTTCTAAAACAATCTGCCGTTCCCGCGTATCGCTTTTTCATTGTCCGGACAATTTCTTTTGAATTTGTGATCGTTATCTTTTTCTTTTAATCTTTCCGGGTAAAAAAAAAAAAAAACAGAAACTTTAAAAATGTCCTATATTCTTCGAAGCGCGCTCATAGCCGTCCCTTGACCAGGTCCCCCCTGCGAAGAAAACACACAAATATCAGACTCTGGAATTAATGGAAACAAGGCAGGGAGGGTAGGAAGGAGGAGGCGCGACGTCAGCGACGCGGGGTGGAAGTGAGAAGAAGGTCCTACTGGGCAGCGCCGTCGACCTTGGCAATGTATGCGAGCAGGTCGAGCACACGGCGGGAGTAGCCCCACTCGTTGTCGTACCACGAGACGAGCTTGACGAAGTTGTCGTTGAGGGAGATACCGGCCTTGGCATCGAAGATGGAGGAGGCGTTGTGGCCGATCATGTCGGTGGAGACGACCTCGTCCTCGGTGTAGGCGAGGATGCCTGGGGGAGTTAGCGTGTGTTGAAAACTAAAGGGGGAGGGGACAAAGGGGAAGGAAGCAACGTACCCTTGAGGGTGGTCTCGGAGGCCTTCTTGATGACGGCCTTGATCTCGTCGTAGGAGGCGCCCTTCTCAATGCGGGCGGTAAGATCGACAACGGAGACGTTGGCGGTGGGGACACGCATGGACATGCCGGTGAGCTTGCCGTTCAGGACGGGGATGACCTTGCCGACGGCCTTAGCGGCACCGGTGCTGGAGGGGATGATGTTCTGGGCCGCGGTGCGGCCTCCACGCCAGTCCTTGGCGGATGGGCCGTCAACGGTCTTCTGGGTGGCGGTGTAGGAGTGGATGGTGGTCATGAGGCCCTCAATGATGGTGAAGTTGTCGTTGATGACCTTGGCGAGAGGAGCCAGGCAGTTGGTGGTGCACGAGGCGTTGGAGATGACGTTGATGTCGGACTTGTAGGTGTCCTCGTTGACGCCCATGACGAACATGGGGGCGTCGGCGGATGGGGCAGAGATGACAACCTTCTTGGCGCCACCCTTCAAGTGAGCAGAGGCCTTCTCGGTGGTGGTGAAGACACCGGTGGACTCGACGACGTAGTAGGCACCAGTCTCGGACCATGGGATGGAGGCGGGGTCGCGCTCGGTGTAGAAGCGGACGGTCTTGCCGTTGACGATCAGGTTCTGGCCGTCGACCTTGATGTCACCCTTGAACTGTCCGTGGGTGGAGTCATACTTGAGCATGTATGCCTGGAAGCAGGGAGTTAGTATATTATTCTTGTATATTCCTTTTTATGGAGAGGGTGGTGTCTTACGGCGTAGGTGGGCTCAATGAACGGGTCGTTGACAGCGACGACATCAATGTTGTCAAGCTCGACAGCATTGCGGAAGACAATGCGTCCAATGCGACCGAAGCCGTTGATTCCGACCTTTGTGGGAGCCATCTTGATTAAAATGTCAGTTTTTGGCGTCTGAGGCTGTAGAGAGTGGATTGGGATGAGTTTGAAGGTGTTTGGAGTTGGTATTCTTCTCAAACTGTTGAGAAATCCCAGCTGAACAGAAGGCTGATGTCACGAATGAGGGGTACAAAGCTTCGACGCAGCACTTGCTCAGCTCTGTAGCTCAGCGGACAATTCCAAGCTGATGTAGGAGCACACTCCTCGAATATGATGCTGAAGATGATGGAGGATACTCACATTGTCTATTATGGGTGGATTTGTTTTGTGTGAGGTTGATAAACAAGTGATTGTTGTTTGGACGAAGAAAAAGAGAGAGGAGGATGGAGGGGCAGTTGAGGTTGGGCGGGAAGAAAATAGCCGATCATCCCACGTCCCATGTTCCCTCCACTCCGTCTTATCCCCCCGTTTCGAGCGTATGTACCTCGTCCGTAGTGGATGTACTGCATGTATACTTAGGGCCGATACTGGGCGGCGAGAAAGGATGGGAGGGGGGGATGAATCATCGTAAATTGTTGGAAATGCTGTACAAATCATAAATCATAACCTGATTATAACCCAGAACAGTATGAATAATACACATTAAATAGAGTTCTCACTGATATATAATACATATCTAGTCCAATCATGCAATTCTGATATGTCTGGCTATGACTACTTCCATTGCATATTATCATTGATTTACCTGTGTATACTTGCATTTTATATCTCTTTACCGCCACTCACTGTCTGTCTGACTCTCTCTCTCTCTCTCTCTCTCTCTCAGCCTCGCCCCGAGTCGTTGTCACCATGAGTTTGATCGACCCCCAGTCCCTTGCTCCTCCGCATTCCCGGTACTGGTCCTAGACCCCCCCAAAGGAGCCCAAGGAGGGTCTCATTCCCTTGAATTGCCTCAGTTCTACCCGTTTCCACCTGCGGCCTTGAGGGATATTGGCGATTCTGGCGAATCTGGCCGTCCTTGGCCCGTCATCGTCGAGGAAAGCACCGGAGCTTCGGCAACAGTCGTGCCTGGGGCCCCGGATTGTTTTCGCACTGCTGCTCTAACTGGGCTATAAGCGGTTGATCGCGAGGTTACTCGTCTTGCTCCTCTTGGAACGTCAAAAATCGAGTGCGTACTTAGGTAAATATTACATTTTTGCGAAGGTATCACCAGATGCATGGGACAAATCTTCTAGTATGGACTATGGCACACACAGACACACCCCAACACACACCAACACACCACATCCCTGGCTCCACTCGCCGGTGTCGGTGAGTGATCGGTGAAGTGATAAGGCTCAGGCGGCCCTTCTTCCCTGCGCCGTGTAATCTAAGAGGGCAGAACGGGCAGAAACTTTGCTACTCAAGTAAAGTGCCGTAATCTGTTGCCACTCCACGGCCGCAATCCCTCTAATCGGTCCCAATCAGTCCCAATCAGTCCCAATCAGTCCCAGTCAAAACCCACCGTGTCCCAAACACCACACATTAGACAACTTTAGACACGATGGGGGTTCGGGCCAATTACAGCGCTTGAATACATGGCGTTGCGCTCTCAACACCCTCGATTGACTTTTGCTTATTGCTCACTTATTGCTCATGGCGTTTTTGCTCAGAGCTCATAAGCTCCCCAACAGCTCTTATCCGCCGCTCCGTGGGAAATGGCAAAGCTGTTACTCCAAGTAGCTACAAGTAGCGGCGGATAAGCTGCTTAGCACGTAGTACGGCAATTTGTTTAGTAATTTGCTATGGTCCTGACCAAAAAAAGCTGCTTTCGCCGGACTCAGTGGTTCGCCGTTGCCGCCAAGAGTAAAAAATTGAAAACAGCTCCACACGTGACACATATTTCACTTAACCACGTGATATGATATAATTTCAAGTCGATCACGTGATATACAAACCAACGAACCGAATGGAAGAGAAATAGCTGTAGAGACAGCTCCTACAAGCTCAAATATTATAATATATCATAGTCTCAAGCTCCAATAACATCTCGAGCAGTATTTTCAAACTCCTTCCTCCCATTTCACGTGGCATTTCCAACTTCACAAGTAAATCATCACGTATGTAAAATCCTCGCGTCCCTATTGGCCAATCCCAACCCAATTCCATCTGACTACTCTGCCGACCACCCGCCCGGAAACATTTACCTGTTCTCCCTCGCTTAACCGCCCATCCTCCTACGAAATTTAATGCGGCTCTCACTCAAACCTCTAGCTCCAATCCTCGAACCTCACCTCCTTCCAGCAAGCTTGTCAACTCACCACCACTGACCACCTCACCACATCGCCCTCACTCTCTTTTTCCATCCCACCCACCGCCCACAATGCTCCGCGCCCCAATCACCCGCGCCGTCGGCACCGCCGCGCGCACCGCCGCAATCACCCGCCCCGTCCAGTCCCGCGCCGCCCACGCCATCTCCAACCCAACCCTCGCCAACATCGAGCGTAGGTGGGAGGCCATGCCGCCGCAGGAGCAGGCCGACGTCTGGATGGCCCTGCGCGACCGCATGAAGTCCAATTGGGCTGAGCTGACCCTCCAGGAGAAGAAGGCTGGTAGGTCTCCCTTTCTCCGGTGGATGGGCCGAGGTGGTGCTGGGAGTGGGCAATTGGATTTGCCGCCCTGCTTGATGGGGCCGTGTAAGGACTGGAGGATTAAAGGAGTCTCTTGCTAACGTGTGACGTGTTTTACAGCTTACTGGATCGCTTTCGGTGCTCACGGTCCCCGTGCCGTTACTCCCCCAGGAGAGGGATGGAAGGTCCTTGGATACACCCTCGCCGGTATTGCCGTCTCCTTCGGCCTCTTCGCCACCGTCCGCGCCTTTGCCAGAGGCCCACCTGCCACCATGACCAAGGAGTACCAGGAGGCATCGAACGAGTACCTTCTC
>LNAR01000365.1:0-23697 GCA_001630585.1 Pseudogymnoascus sp. BL549 | reverse complement strand
GAGGGGGAAGGGGGGAGAGGGTTGGTGTTTGCACGGTCGTCGTCCATTGATGTGAGTGAGAGAGAGTGTGTGTGACCGTGTGAGGTTGCGAATCTAGTGCCGCAACCCTTGATAGAAGACAAAACTTAAATATAAAAGAGGTTGAGAAATTGTTCTACGACTTATAAGAGAGAGATGCAGAGGAAAATCAATGGGCTATTCTTGTTCCCGAGAAAAAGCCAGTTCTGTCGATGCATCGGAATATATCAAAAAAAAAAAATGGTAAGACATATATTAGGCACCACTCACGAAGACCACGCATGCCAGTCTCGTCTCATCTCCTATCGTCTTACGTCTGTCTAGCTATGCACGCTGCAGCATCTGCAGAGTCGCGCATCAAATGAGTTTCGACTGTACAGACAGCTAGCTATTGTCAGTCGTTGGTCAATGTGCAGCCTTGTCTTTGTTACCCCGCTGGCTGATGCGGGGTTCTGTTGGTTGTAGGCATTGAGTTCTGTTGGTACTCGCCATAGTGGCCCATTGGTCGGTTAAGAGACATGTATGGGCCACATGATATGATGGATGGCTTTGGTGATCTTGCTCAAGATTGGACCGGGCCTTGTCTGGGCGTCAGATCATCCTGTCACTGTTGGGTATGTGTGTAGTCGTTGGCGGGAGTGAGGCATTTGATGTAGCAAAGTCGACTTCTCATATCTACACAGCGGCAATATGCGCATAAATAACATGACTCCACAGAATCGAGTCAGTCCATAAAACACGCATACTCGCATCACCAGCACAATAATTCGCATCATATCACATCCGTGTAATAACATCAAAACATAAAACGTCAAAAAAAACGATTGATATTGGTATTTATATCCTTAAAACAATAGACCCATGGATCACCCTCCCATAACACCTATATCCATATCCATATCCCTCATCAAGCGATCCCGTTCAAACTCTAGTTGGAGTACTTGGGGTCGACCTTGCTGCCGGTGGCCTTCTCGTAAGCGCCACGGATGCCATCGGTGATCTTCTCGCTCTGGTCGGCGGAGAAGTTGTGGCCGGACTTCTTGGAGATGGCGCCGAATGCTAGAATCGTTCATTAGTACTCTACTCTGTGTTCACTCCCGGCCTCAGGTCTTGAGAATGGGGGGAAGGGAGGAGGGAGAAGAACATACCCTTGTCACCGTAGTCCTGCGACTGAGCAGCACCTCCGGCAGCGGATCCACCAGGAGCAGCTCCGCCGGCAGCGGGCTGTCCACCTGCGGCACCGGCGTTCTTGCCCTGCAGCTCACCAGCGGCTTTCTTGATGAAGTCCATTATAGCGGTAGTTGGTTTGTTGGAAAAAAAGGGGAGGTGTAGTGAGAGGTAGTTTGAATGAATGTGTTCAACAGAAGAGAGAGAGAAACTTGGCAGAGGGGAGGGGAGGGGGGGAGGTTATATACACGACAGACGGCAGAGATGGGATAGCTTGGATGGGAATAGAGGGGCACGGCGTCAACCCGGTAACATCATAGGGTCTCCACTCCCACTATGGTCAAGCCAGGACGGGCCCTGATTGCGTCGTCCCTCCCATCCCGCCCGCCTATGGTCACTTCTTGGCCGGAGAAGGGGGGAAAGAGGGAAGGTAGGGATTGGAGCTAGGGGGCTAGGGGGGACTAGGGTACCGCATCCAGCTGTCACGTACATCAGTGTTCATCGCGGTTGGCAGGAGATTTTGCGCGGTTTCGTGGTTTCCGGGGCTAGTTATCTGCGGTAGAAGCACAGAGAAGCGTGGGACACGCACTCTAGAGGGGTACACACACGGAGATAGGGCGGCTAGCACGTGCATATCAGCTGTACCAGGGCTTTGAGCTGCGCGTAACACTACTAGGTAAATTGTACTACTGCGAGTAGTTTGTGTGGTCCAGAGTGGTCGAATTGGTGGTTAGAGGTGGTTGGTTTGGTAGGCTGGGGGGAGGGAGGGGGAGGGGGAGATGGGAAAAGGGAAAGCGATAGAAAAAGATACCTAAAAGAGGGGCACAAATTACTGCGAATTACACCAAAAAAGTGACTTCCCCCCCTCCCAATCCCCCTCCTCCCCCCTCCATCACACACACACACACACACACACACACACAATAAAAGCGACGTCATACCCCCCCCAAGGCTGGTTGGCTCGTGCGGCCGCTCCGACTCGGGGGACTGCTGCATCCTGGTGCTCATCGGGACTAGACTATTTCTGGAGGATGGGAGTGGAAGGGAGATTTTGCGCGGTTTTAATGGAGAGGTATGATTGGATGGGATGGGCGATAGAGGGGGGTGGTGGTATTGAGGGGAAGATGACGACAGCTTTTACTAGCCACAGGGGCACAGCCACAGGGAGAGGGGCACAAGCCACGGCTAAGTCGGATCGGTCGGAAGGTGTGAGTAAGTCATGTGATGTGATGTCAGGTGATCGTTGGACTGCTTTTCGACGATGTGTTATTGTTATTTCATTTGCATTGCATACCCGAATAGTCTTTTTGAGGGTCGGTACTTTGTTTGTGTGATCAAATTGCAGTCTCCTTAAGTCCTTAGAGCAGGGAAGGGGTAACCGTTCGAACTTAAGAGGCAGAGTACAGAGAGTACGCAGTACTTCAGAATAGGATTACCAGATAAGAATTCATCAACAACAACTCTTACCATTCGACCCCTACAGCCCCTTATTCATAAAAAGGGTTTTGTTTTATTCAAGCTTCAATGCGTCAAGCCACATCAGCCCTGTGGCACCCGTAGTGCGCAAATCCAGGCAAGGCACGGTCGCTGCGCAGATCATTGTGATCGGCGATATGTCTAATCTGCCAGATCGGCAGGGCTGCAGGGACTCTTTTACAGAGGATATCAGTGATAATTAAATACCTTACTGCAACTTCTACGACGCGGAATGTGTGTTTTATTTTTGGCTTTTGTTTTTTTACTTGGGGCAGAGGAATCACAAAGTGTTTTTGTCACAATGTTCACAATGTATAAAATAAGGCGGTTATTTGTCAGTTGAATGAAATATATTTGTCCAGCTGAACTAAGAATATCAACTTTCGAAGATTAAAATCGCACAAATACCTCAAAAAGTCAACTTCCTCAGCATCCCATAAACTAAACACTGTTCTAACCACGACAAAGAGCACTCGTCAGTCCCCCAAGCCATGACCAAGAGATTTAGCTTAAAGCATTCAAGAGAAGCCGCACTTGCCCAAGGCAGCTACAAAAGAGTTGAGTCAGTACTGAGTGATGAGACACCTTGGAGATAATGGAAGAGGTAGGTAGAACATACCAACGGTGCACTTGCTATCAGTGTAATAGCCGGAGACGAAGCAGTCCCAGTTGTTGGCGTAATCCCAGGTGCTAGAAAAAAAAGCAAACCATGGTTAGCATAACAATCCCATCATCCGATCCGCCTCTATTGAAGAAAAAAAGGAGGGGTGGAGGAGAGGGGGCCTGTTGTTGCTATTGGGGTTATGAACTCACCAGTTCCCGCCAATACACTCCCCATTAGCATAGCAGTTGAAGTCATGCTTCGTCCCCGGCGCAAAAGTGGTGATGACCTCAGAGTTGGTGTTGGCGTGGTATCTGCACTTGACCGACCCATCAGAGCTGACGATGGCGCAGTTCTTCTCCGCACGCTTCTCGAGCCCGGCTTCGCGGCCCTCGCGAAGGGCTTGACGCGCCTTGGGGATCGCGGCGGTGACGCCCTCGGAGGCGGTGACGCCGCGCTCGGGGCGGCTGGGAGCCGCGAGGGCGAAGAGGGGGAGGGCGATGGTGAGGAGGGTTGAGACGAGCATTTTGAATGGGGCTTTGGGGGGTTGGTTATTTTTTTTTAAGATGTTGGAAAGGAGTAGATTGTGTTGTGATGATGATTGAAGCATGTTCACGAGAGGAAGTGAGGAGGTTTATATACTTTTTCCCCCCCTTCTTCGAAATTCTGAGAAATCGCATCTCTCCAGAATCTCGCACCACTCCTTTCTCCCACGATCTCACCTCAATTCCTCCGCTCCCCGAATAATTCCCTCTTCACGAACTATACCATGACCGCAGCTTCCTCGGTGAGAAACGAATCTGACAGCCTTCCCCAGCGCCACGACTTCCACCAATAAAGCACGCATCTCACGATCTCAGCGCCTCGGCGCCCAGCGCTCCCAATGTAGGAATTAGTCGCGTGCCGCTGGCATCACGAAGTTTACGCGTTCCCTTTCACTCTAGCAATCAGGCTGTAGAATTAGTCTGCCGTATATTCCCACAACCCGACGACGAGGTGGTCTACCAGACTGGTCCAGACCCGTCTAAATCAGTGCACCATCGAATTAGGAAATAATAGGCGTCTCCGCGCCGTCGCTTTGGGCGCTTTGGGCAAACAGTAGTTCCGTTATAATAACATGGCATTATAGGGTATCTGCGTCGTATCTTACGTATGTGGAAGGGGTAGTTGCGGTGTGGCTTATGGGGTTGAGGGGGTTGGCGTTGCGCCGAAGCTTATTTGATGGGGGTGGTGTTGTGCCGAATTGCTTAAATGCTTATTTTTTGTTTTTGGGGATGGGGAGCGGTGATGGGGCGTTGTTGCGCCGGCTGGCTTATGGTGGGGTAGGAGTGCATGGATGGGATGTGAGAATGGAGCTATGAGGATGGGGTTCGGCCCTTTGGGAGGGTTGGTTTCGTTGCCAAGCTGTAAGTGTGTGCGTGTTTTTTTTTGGGAATAGTTACGATTGCGTAGGATGCGCTTTTGTTCAGTCAGCTAGCTAACCGCCCGTCCTGATAAATGCCGTTATAAATTTTCAGTCAGCCAGTGGTACACTCCAGCCCTCGGAGGCAAGATAGTTTTATCTACCACACAGGTAGAACTCGATTTAAAAATATCCCCCCAAAATTCCATCTTCTCCATAAGCTCAATAAAGAGCTCTATCCGCCCAAATGCGCCCCCTAACGAATTGCTCTTGATAAAACCTCGCCTAACCCATACTCACTGGCCAACTACCCGTCATCTCCGTAATCATCGTCGCTACCTCCAAGGACGATATCCTGTAAGCCTTAATCACGGAACGTATCCCCCAATCTAACGGAGTAAAACTCATGATCGGGGTCGGGTTGAATAGGCACGATCGGGTTTGGTGTGTTGGGAATGTGCTTTTTTTAATCGGTGCTCCATTTCGACCATCCTTCCAATCCTTCTATGAGAATGATATGCCAGGCTCTGGAATTGTAGCGTATATAGTTGTTTCCACTTGGTACTGAAAAATGCATGAGGATACTTAAAGAAGTCCTCTGGATGTGGTAATAATTGCGGACTTGATTCTCCGCGGTTTGGAAGCCTTATAAACTCTTTTGCGTGTTTCACTGACTCTTTATAATCCTCAGCTGTGGGGTCCCGTTTTAGTCTATCCTCCAATGCGTGTGGATATTCTGGGTACCACGTGAGACCATAGGTTCTAATCCGGATTTGCCTGCGAGCCTTTTCTCCTTAACAAGGCACTCATTCCATGGTGTAATCGCCAGAGATGAGCTTCTCAACAGCGCGGTATACAGACTTATAGCAGATATTTTAGGCGCAGTCAAGGCAGGCCTTTGCTCCCCTCTAGCGACGACACCAGCAAAGCGATCGTCGACGCTAGTCTCATGGTTGAGTAGTATTCCACCAAAGTCAGGAACTAAAAGTGGTGTTCGACCGCTGTTGCCCATTCTATATTCTGTCACAGGTGGCTGGCAGATGCCCCATGTATAAACACGTGATCGAGGTAATCATCTGCCGCATGTCTTCCACATACCGTATGTTAACTGTTGCGTATTCTAGGTTGTGGATGCCTGTATTGGTGTCTTTATGGTTGTGCCTGAATTATTTAGTATACTCGCTCTTATAAGCTTTCACTGCAATTTCATGCAGGGTACGCACAATCTGCTGTCGCTCTTGCACAGAGCACCGTTTAAGTCCGACTCTAAAAGTTGCTGAGTGGGACCACACCGGCGATCACCATAGTAGCGCATCCTACGTGAGAGATAGAGGGTTCTGGCAGTTGAAGTATTGGTTTTGGGGTGGAGTTATCAAAGCAAGGATTTGCTTTCCCGAGATACCTTGCGGGAGGAAATATGTTGTGGTACATGATAGTACGCGGCCTTTTCGGGCTTAGGAGTTAACTGAATGAATACATAAATATATGAGATGTGCCCCAGAACTAACTTAATCGACGGCTTCGAACTTACTTCAAGCTTTATCCTTCCCCAAAAAGCTAATTTTAAGTGACCTAAATAAATCCGTACTATCATCGCAGCACCCATTGCAACCATGCTACCCCCGTTTATCACTCTCGAGGAGCATTACACCTCCTCGGAAGCCCGCACAACCGACGCCACCGACCACCACGCCAACTTCCCTCCACACATAGTAGCTAAATTACAATCCCTCGGCGATGAGCGAATCCAAGATCTCGATAGGGGAAACGTATCTCTCCAAGTCATCTCGCACAGTCCCGGTACCCGCTCTACCGCCGTTTGCACGTCAGCGAATGATGAACTCGCCCACGCCATCTCCATGCACCCTACCCGCCTAGCCGGCTTTGCCACGCTCCCCATGCTTGATCCCCCCGCAGCAGCAGTGGAGCTCTCGCGTTGTGTGAGCAACCTTGGTTTCGTGGGTGCACTGGTGGATAACCACGCCGATGGGCAATTTTACGACTCCGAGCGCTTCTGGCCTGTTTTTGAGAAGGCGGAGGAGCTGGAGGTGCCAATTTATATACATCCCACTTATGCGGATGACGGTATGTTGGAGCGACACAAGGGGAATTACGATGATGCTATCGCGGTGGCGCTGAGTGCGTATGGTTGGGGATGGCATGCGGATACCGGTCTGCATATCCTGAGGCTATTCGCCAGTGGGCTCTTTGATAGGTTTCCGCGGCTGAAGATTGTGATTGGACATATGGGTGAGCTGCTCCCGTTTCAGCTTGAGAGGGTGATTGCTATCTCGGATCGGTTTGGGAAGCAGAGAGGACTGAGGGAGGTGTGGGATGCCAATATTTGGATTACGACGAGCGGCATGTTCGCGCTGGCGCCGTTGGCGTGCTTGTTGGCGACTACGACGATTGAGAGGGTGTTGTATAGTGTTGATTATCCGTTCTCGTCGAATGAGAAGGGGCTTGAGTTTTTCAAGGAGATTGAGAAGAGTGGGCTGATTAAGGGGGAGGACTTGGAAAAGTTCGCTTTTCGGAATGCGCAGGAGTTGCTGGGTGTGAATGCCAGAGGACTGTGAATTTTTCGGTCTGAGAATTTCGTTTGAAGTACATCTTTAGTTCAAGGAAGCGGTAGTATAAGCACTTTCAAGGAAGTGTGACTAACCACATTTGGGATAAGTGAGATGAGCCATGCTTCACCCGGAATATCACTGTTGTGAGGGAGCTGCATAGATGTCATACAAGAATATGAAGCCACTAACTTCCACACCTCTTGGAGCCGCGCGAAGCGCATCTGGGAACGAGGAACCACTAGTAACCGAACATTCTGTTATCCGGATGGACAGAATCCTCAGAGATTTTGACCCTCTCGATGGCTGCCAAAAATTCCGCTATTGACTCCCTGTGAATTTTCCCGATGAAGCAAACTTTGATATTATGCTCGACTGTATACACTTTAGCGTAATTGATCCGCGACATCACGTCAAATCCATGTCGCGGGCTTGCTATGTCGACGCAGATGGGTGCGTTAGGGAGCGGCAGCTCACCTTCAGCTTCTGAAGGGGGTTGGCTAATGGTACGCGGTGGGATAGCTGATATTGACTCAGTGAAGCATATAGCATGGTCCGCGTATTTAACACCAGGCTTAGATGTGCCTTTTCCACCATAAGTGAGGATTGGGCTTTTATAAGGTTAGTATAGATAAGGGTTAACGATGCCTAGAATACCTACAAACAAATAGAATGCCCTTTATAAGTTTTCCAAACAACAAAGCGTCGGATTGAGGTATACCGTCCACTATATTTTGTGCTATAGTTGTTGTCGCTATTGTCGAAGTTGTATACCGCTCTAATACTAGCACGATCGTCATTTGGATCAATACTAGCACGATCGTCAGTCCATACGACTTTGAATACCTAGATGCTATTAGCAGTTAAATTAGTTTACCAGAGTGGGGGACGCACTCGTCCAGGCTTGAAACTTTCAGAACGGGCGATGTGGAAGTCTGATTGACATCAGTATAGCATGTATAGAGCATTAGACAGCTAGCTTACCCTTAGAAATCTCGCTAGGAATAGCTTCTGTGGTCGTGTTATTTAACGTGATGTAACTATTAACATCGTACGAATTATGGCTGCGACCTGCCTCGTGACGTTGCAAACTATCGCCTCTGAAATTGTAATCGATACCGTCTCCGTCATGTCGCTGCTCAGTTTGGTCATTAGTTAAAACCCAAGTATTTATATCCAAATTCTCAAATTGCATTGTACTTTGTAACAGAGCGGAGAAATCTTCAGGGCCTTGTGAGTGGGAGGTGTTCGGTAAGCTCTTCTCGAAATCAAGAGGTGGCAACCCATCTTCACTACCAGAAGCATTGTTTATAAGACGCTGCCCAGTAGCTCCTTCAGCTTTGTCGGATCCTACATCTTCAGACTGATCCTCGTTAAGGTAGGGAAGAACGAACAATGCGAGCTCCTCAAGATGTGTGGCGAGGTGATTTCTAAGAGCGGAAATGGATAGTGTCGCAAGACAGATTGGACAATCGGCACCCCTATCATCGTCCATCGGCCTCTCGCAAATATCAACCACGATTGTGATCTGAGATTCTGGGAATTGCCCTGCATGCTTTTCTAGCAGATGTCTTTCTATGTCGCTCCTCGAGGAAAATTTCTGTTGTGAGCACGAGGCACATATCCATTGTCGACGATGCATTTGTGTCTCGTGATATATCCAGTCATGTCTTGTCAGGTATAACTTCTCTGGATTCTCACATTGTTCGAAGGTACAGACGTCTAATATAGTTAGCTAGTCTCTGCATCAATGGGCGTGGATGTACTGACAGGGCCTAAGATCTCGAAATACGTGCTTCCTTTGTTATAGACTTAGAAATAAATCCAGGAGAAATGGATACAAAGAACCTACTTCCATAGTTGCCTTTGCAACATCGAGTTACCATCAAGGGTGGTAGAGCAATATGGGCATATGAGAGTCGATGATTCGTCTATTGTTTTTGGGACAGGTGGGACTCTTAAGACACCCATTACACCCTTAGTTGAGGATGCGTACTCCGTTCGTGGCCGCCCTGAGAAAGTCGCATAATCATTCAAGTCTGACTTTTCAACAGTTGAAAAACTCCGCTTGGTGCTTTGTGATGGTTTGGATATCTCTGATCTCGGACCATCCTTCTTAAGAAGCCGTTGAGCTGGGATGGGGCCGGGAGTAGTAGCAATGAGGTTTAGGCCAATCGGCTTGTTAGGCAACTTAATTTCAGTTGACTGACAAGGATGGGCCTGCCAAAATTCAAGTTGCTCTCGGCGCTTCACGTTTGCCGCTGCGAGCCTTTTGCAAAGATACGTCATCGTTTGGTGTTGGGTATCCTTGGCCTCGCTCTTTTCTGCAGACATGTCGTGTTTTTGCTGATTAATCCAGAATTGTCTTTTTTCAATGATATGAGCAAGATCCCAGAGGTAGAATGGAGAATTCGTCTCTGCAGTCGTTTTTCCAGATGTAGATCGTATATATTTATTGGATATGGTTGGACGACGTAGCAAAGTTGAGACCTGAAAAAGTGACTGGATGTGACCAACAATAATGGCCAAGAGATGCAAGATACGCTGCGTTTTGCTTGGGATTCTGCTTCCTGCTTCGAAATCACTATCATCTGATCTAGAACTGGCTGAAGATTCTTCATCCGAAGGCCAGTCTTGCCCATCGTGAGATTGCGCTGTGTGTGGATCTGCAGGCGCCCTAGCAAGAGAGATACCTACGCTTATATGAGCATTTTCATTGAATACTAGGGCTTAAAGAAGGAATTACAATCGTTTTACTTACAGATAATCAAATCATCGTTGAGATTTTTAAGCAATTCGGCAATAAGTGAGGTCATCTTCGGGTCATTTCTAAGAACATCGTCCAAAGACCCTCGTCCCGTTCGATCAGCCCCTGCATCACCGCCCCACACTCCAAAGCGTCCGTACTCATCATTAAACTTAGAAAGAGAAATACGGCCGTAGGAGACGAGCGCAAGATAGAGCCCCTTGAAGGAATCGGAGCAACGCTCAAAAGAGTCGGCAAGAAGGGTAGTAGTAGGTGCACCCTCTGACATTGAACTGATTTCCCACCACTAACATCAAAAGGTATTATTTTTGAGACAGCCTTGACTTGAGACAAATCTAATGATATAAGCAAACTGTTGCACCTGCGTTCTTTGTGACTGCGGCGAGATGGAACCGTACGTTATAGGTGAACTGTTGTAGAGTATTACAGTCCGTGATCTCAACTACCCCGCTTCTCGAGTATAACTGTACTATTAGTATGTCCAAGAGGAGTTCAGCTCTGAATCACGTTATCTCTTCATGCATATAGCCTACCCAATATTTTGGTGCCCAATTTCACGATAGCAGCTGTAATAAAACGCGGCTGGAGAGAAATTCAACGTGCAAACCAGCTATCAATAGTCAAATATACCTCTTCGAATAAAGCCAGACGGACTGTTGCCTCTGTAAGAGTTCTATTGACATGAGAGAGTTGGGCTGATTGTTTTCAATCGCCACTCTGCTGTTTACTGCAATACGGCTAGATGGTACACCTACTATAACGTCTACAAGCCTCGGCTCCTACGAAGTACCATATAAAACATAATGTCAGGGATTGAAATTGCTGGTCTGATACTTGGCTCAATCCCTTTGGTGATATCGGCGCTAGAACACTATACGGAGGGTATTGATGTTATCAAAGACTTCTACAACTATCGTTCAACGTTGAAGTCGTTGAAGACAAAGATTAGTATCCAAGAAGAGCTCTATCGTGGGACGCTGAAACGGCTACTATTGCCTGAATTATCTCCAGTCGAAGTTCATGCCCTGTTTCCCGACCCAGAGTCGGAGGTAAATGGTGCTTTATGGGGATCTAAATACATTGAAGACAAGTTGCGCAAAAAGCTTGGTGATGGGGGGTTCTTCCTTTTCATGAAAGTCATTGAAGAGGTACGCAAACCTTCTCTCTTGTGTACGTTTTGCGCTAACCGGGGGCTTTAGATGAACACTATAATGGAAAAACTCATGGATAAGCTTGATATTGACATCAACGGAAAGGTTGGAACATGAGCATTTGTTGTGCCCTGCTACAGTGAACAGCTTGCTAATATATCGTGTAGCCAAGATGGAAGCCTATAGATAACACCGACGGATACCCTCAAGATCGCTTCAAATGGGAGTGGCGACGGATCCGTCGATCTTTGGGCAGAAGAGAAAGGGAGACATTGATTAGCCGTTTCGAGGGATACAACTACGACCTTGCGAGATTTGTCGAGAATAATGAGATCCTAGCACCTCCCCCTAGTGCACGGAAAAATAGATTCGTGAAGTATCTTGAACTGGTGAGGAACCAGGCTTGCGGATTACATAGCATTCTCGGAAATAGTTGGAAGTGCGACTGCAATGCTCCACACACGGCATATCTCCGTCTACAGCATCCGTCTGAAGCAAGCCCTTCACCTCCGACATTCGCCGTGACATTTCCATCCCGTCAGATACCCACAGCAAGATCTAAGGCTGGTAGGCAGGAATCAGCTTTCTGGAACCATACTATTATATCTATATCAGAGCCAGGCGGCCAACCGGAGGTCTCTGCTACGGAAACAAGCACTACCATCCCAGTATCTACTCCAAAGCACTCAACTTCACAAATAACAGTGAAGTTAATCAGCTCGCTGAAAGCTATAACAAGTAAAACGAAGACTTCGAGAGTTCAATTTTCAGCAACGAAAAAAACGGACATGAGTTCGAGAACTAATGCTGCCATATCTTTGAATCCTCTAGCAGGTATTACTTCATATTCACACTCTAAAGCGTGTCTAAAAAACTCATATTACGTAGTCTCACCTCCTCTACAAAGCAATGATTGTTCGACTGCCATCTCATTATGCAGCGTGTTGTCAGAAACACCAGCAGAAAAAACTCTTGGCCGCTTCCTCAATGCCGCAAAAGACCAAGCAGCTTTGATCATAACAGATGCATCTCAGGAATTATCAAAGCCATTATGTCTCAATATGCTGCTTTCTAAATCAGTGGACCCCGGAAGACTACACCAGAAACTATCCGATAAAGATCGGTTGAAGATTGCGCTTACATTAGCTTCGACGGTGTTGCAATTGTACGATTCGCCATGGATTGATGCCGTGTGGAGCGGACAGCACATTCAATTCCTTTTTTCGCAAAGTGCACACAACGACGAGGATCCTTTTATTGGCCCATTCCTGTCAACTTCGTTCCGCGGACCTGCGAGCTCATCAGATTCGCAACAGATTGGTCCCACAAGCTCTTCACTAGCTGATATTCTTATACCAAGCAAGGTATTGTTCGCTCTTGCTGTTATGCTTGTTGAGCTTTGTCTCGACAAGACTCTCGTGGAAATGCGGCAGGGTAGTCATAGCAAGAATGGAACTCAGAGGATGACGCTTCTAGACGACTACGAGACAGCACACGGTCAGTTGAAAGCTGTATACCGGAAAAGCGGAAGCAGTTATGGCGACGTGGTACAACGATGCTTGAAATGTGAATTCAATATTACGCCAGAACATAAACGGTTGGATTTTGAGAACTTTCGACATCTTGTTTATGAAGGAGTGGTTGCCCCGCTGGAAGAGAATTACAAGAAATACCTGTTGTACCGAGGTGATAAATAAAGCCCCATATACATTTTCTATAACTTAATGGATTATCTCACTTTGAAAAACTGGAATTGAGATGCGGACTTCTATCATTCCGATATATACTAGTAGCTAGGCGGCAGGAGCGCCTAGAGCGCTGATCCTGTCGCTTCCCAGAGCCGCACCATTCCATCTTGGGAGCCCGACGCGACCTGCTTGTTATCAGGTCAAAAGGTGACTGAATTGATACAGATAACTGAGCCGAAGCACCCGAGCGTCTTGAGCGCCGCTCCTGTCGTCACATCCCACAGCCGTGCCGTCGAATCATCAGAGCTTGACACAACTTGCTTGCCGTCAGGTGAGAAGGCAACCGAACAGACCCAGTCACAATGGCCCTTAAGCGTCTGAAGCACAACTCCTGTTGCTATATCCCATAGCTTCACCGTAGCATCATGGGAGCCCGATACAACCTGCTTGCCGTCA
Organism: Pseudogymnoascus sp. BL549; assembly: GCA_001630585.1. Lineage (NCBI taxonomy): Eukaryota > Fungi > Ascomycota > Leotiomycetes > Thelebolales > Thelebolaceae > Pseudogymnoascus > Pseudogymnoascus sp. BL549. The sequence continues at coordinate 10,404 of LNAR01000365.1, read as the reverse complement.
GGCGAGAAGGCGACTGAGCGGACTGCGTCCGAGTGGCCCTCGAGCTTCTGGAGCGTTGCTCCTGCTGTTGCATTCCAAAGCCCCACCATCGCATCGTCAGCGCCTGATGCAATCTGCTAGCTATCAGGTGATAAGGCGACTGAACGGACTTGATCCGAGTGGCCCTTGAGCGTCTGGAGTGCTGCTCCTGTTTTCCTGTCCCAGAGCCGAACTGTCTTATCTTCAGAGCCCGACACGACCTGCTTGCTGTCGGGTGAGAAGGCGACTGAATTGACGGAGCCAGAGTGGCCTGGGAGCGTTTGTAGTGGTGCGACACTCCAATTAAACGGTGCACGTGCAGACTGGACGAGGCTGGGGGCGGGGGGAGGAAGATGTGGATGTGGATGTGGATGTGGAGTGCGTGCCTTGCCCAATGCCTCTCTATTTGAGCTATTCTTGCAAGTCCTCATCAATAGTCAATGATTTATTTGAAATATTCCACAGCTTCTCCATCAAAGTCCCCTTAGAACGCGTCTCCTCTTGAGAGTCCGTGGCGATGGCGCCATCCCCCACCAAAGCTCAGCCAACCCATCCACGGTGTAGTTCTCAGGCATACTCCCTCCCAACTCGATGCTCCCCTTGACACCCCTTGTGAGCCTCGTAGGCTGCATAAACGCGCGGCCAACAAGGTCCCAAAGGTTATCGGGAATGATCTCCACAGCACCTTGAAGACGGACTTGTACCAGCTCCTCTTGTCATTGGGATCGTTTGGATCGTGCCCCTCGTCGCCGTGGGGGTTCACCTCGGCTTCCTCCATCACAACGAGCAGGAAGGGCGCGTCATCACGCCAGAATGGCGATTTTGTGGTTGGAAGGTCATCCTCGTCGAGCGAAAGTACCGACTCAACAGCTTCCGGGGACGCACACAAAAACATATTATAGTCCATTCCCAAAGGTGTGTCCTCTTTATTTTTCACTCCAATATACCGCCTACGAATGGTCTCTGCAGACGCACAATCAAGTTCTCTGTCTTCTATCCAGTGAAGCTCAAACGACTTCCTCGCCTTGGCGACATCTTCATACTCGTGTCCCCTGTGCTGCTCCACCACTTGGTCAAATGCCACGGACAGGATGCGCCGAACACGAAGCTTGAATTCAGTCCATTTCACCTCATCATCGTACAAGGCAGTGCGGAAAGCAACAACCCCCAAGGACCGTCGCGGTGCCTTTTCTCCCACTGTTTCAGGGAATCCGGGGCTTTATATTCAGTCGGTGGGGCGCCCTGTTCTTGCAGCTTCTTGTCCTCCCACTCGTGCATTTTTTGCCGTAAATATAGTGACATATTTCTCATTCCGTCATCACCGAGCACCTTCTGCAGGCCGATACGCATTTTCTCCTTCTCCTCCGAGAGGGGTTGAGAAATCGACCTCTGGGCCGCTGTAGCGCGCCCAACTCCATCCTTCGGGCCAGTATGAACTGGAAGCGTCTGAGAATGGCTCATCATTGGATTTTTGTTTGTCCCCCGGTGACTGCGCTATTTTAGGTGGCATGTTGGTGTCTTGGCTACTACAAGTGCTCTTACACAGACGTTAGTGCTATCCAACTTGGCGGGGTAAGCGACGCCGCCCCTCACGATGATCCGCCCACAGATATGTGTGGGGCTAAAGAGCGAAGATCTCACCTCTACATTTCTCAGTCTTCTTCTACAACAATTGGCATTTTCTCAATCGTCGATACGGACATACGGACACTAGACAAACTACAGTCATCAATGCCCATGCGGTTAAAGCTATCAGCAGTCACGGAAATGGATTTATTATGAGCCGTGATCTTAATGGCCTTTAATCCGTTAAATATGCCAAGTTCGACAAGTCATACAGTGACTACTCTACAACCTCCCATATCACCTACAGTCCCAACCACTGGAAGGTAACGGCAATGGGGCCGGGAACCTGGGACACAATCTGTGCCGGGTTTGGCACGGCTGGGACGTACCACGCCGAGCTGCCGCCATATGCAAGAAGGCCATCAATTTGCTTTATCAGAAATTCAGCACAAGAACTAAATATCTGTGTAACGAGGTCGCATGGGAACTTACGTTGAATACACTATGTGTTGTACCCGCTGCGCAGTGGAGTACTGAGTCGGTCACGGCGCATGGACCTTTGCTAGTCGAGATAGTGAAGCCATCATCTATGTTTTCAGACATTAGTATCGCAATGATAGGGCCGAGAGAGAGTCGAGGAAACTTACCGAGTGGGATGGCTGTGATTTTAGCACATACTCCAGCATACCAGGTGCCGGCTGTGATGAGACAGCCTTTCTGGGTTCCGTCGTAGTATCCCTTCAGATATCCTGGGCCAGAAAATGCGACAGCGGTAGATGTGGGTGAAGCACTAGTAGTGGTGGGATCTGCAGTTGGGCTGGCAGTCGTGCTGGCGGTCGTGCTGATCGTTGGAATCTCATCACAATTATCCCAATCCTCTGGGGAGCTATCCGCAGCGTTGACTGAGCTCAAGACAGCAGCAAATGGCAACAAGTATGCTGCAACGAGGCGGAAGGAAACCATGATAAAATACGTCGAACTCCAAAAATTAACGAGCTTGAGGATTGTTTCGTATGCTTAGTCGGAACATGAGAAATGCGTACATGTTTATACAGAGCACGGAAAGGCGGATGGGTGTGCCCAAGAATTTCCAAGCCTTCTAGAAATCGAATCTATTGCCCAGGTAAGCTCCTTGACAATCAAGCTATTGCCAAGTGAGCTTGAAATAAAATTGCGCTGCATCGACGATGGATTAGGAAAGGCTAGCGGCGAATCATGATTCTGGGTCTGGGCGTCTTATAGAACATGTAAGGAACATGCACAACAACAGATAGTGCGCTCTTTACCATACACTATTCCCATTGTTGTGGTGTTGTAGTGTTGGAAATGGATAGAGAGCCTGTCAGGGGAGTGCACGTGGGTCGAAGGAGACAAGCACGATGATCCGGGGTAGTAGTGCACGTGGGTGACATGTGTGGATTTAGAGAAGAGTGCTCAAGGCACAATTATAAATTCGGCAGTTATTTACACTGTCGCGTCATTGAAGCTACCTTCCTTACTAACAATAGTCCAAGGAAGCTTGAGACGCCACATTCCACTCTTTCAGGGACAATCTCGCGCTAGATATGTCCAAGCTTTTATTGGCAAGCGAAATTGGTGGAGAACACTGTTTGTTGTGAACCCCTGCCCCCCACGTTCACTACAGCTCACCTCTGATTGTCTGGCTTGCTGCTGTGCCTGATCCTGAGCTTCAATACCGTTCTTCAATTAGTGGAGATATAATGATCTATTGGCTTGGCGTCTTGCATTTGCTAGTGGGTCTTGTTGTTGACAGCAGGAACCCACTCGGTTTCGTTGCACTTGGATAAAGCTTCTCGTAAGTTGTATATTGTACATTTTGGTATACATATATACGCGTAGTAAGCTGGCTTTAGTCGTTCGGATTTCTTCTGTTACGCGCAGTTTGTTCCGTAACTCTCATTTCAACTGTGCGGCAACTTGGGATCTCTGACCCAGTCCTTTCGTTTCTCATCACTGTTACCGTAGCTCTCTACATCCACGATGAAGACAACAGCAGCACTATTTGTGCTCGGCGCACTCACAATCGCGACTAATGCTGTGCCAGCTCCTGTAGTTGATACAGTGTATCCGTATACCGGACCCGATGTCCCAATTGGCGACTGGGTCAACCCGACCATCAATGGCAATGGCAAGGGCTACCAACGTATCGTTGAGCCTCCTGCTGTCAAACCGGCTTCGGAAAACCCGACGAACAATGTCAATGTCATATCCTTGGCGTATCTTCCGGATGGAATGAATGTCCACTACCAAACTCCGTTCGGTTTAGGTGTTGCCCCATCTGTCAAATGGGGTACGGATCCTCATAAGCTGGACCAAGTTGCAACTGGAAATTCCCACACGTCTGTTATCTCTCCCTTGCTTACGTTGTGCCATACAGTACCCTGACATTGGATTAATATTTAGATATGACCGAACTCCACCTTGCTCTCTTATTTCCTCCGTCACCCTATGCAGTCAATGGTTCCACGAGGTCCCAATCAAGAACTTGCAGCCAGGTACAACGTATTATTACCAGATTCCTGCTGCCAATGGTACCACTGTTTCGGATGTCGAGAAATTTACTACAGCTCGTGCTGCAGGAGAGGCAGGCGAGTTCTCCGTGGCTGTCTTGAACGACATGGGGTATACCAATGCCGCCGGAACACTTCAGCAGATGAGCCTCGCTGTCGACGATGGGGTTGCCTTTGCTTGGCACGGTGGAGATATCAGTTACGCAGATGATTGGTACTCTGGTATCATTCCCTGTGAGTCTAGCTGGCCGTTGTGCTATAACGGATCTTCTACCGAGTTCCCTGGTGGCGTGGTCGACAACCCGGATTACCTTGAACCACTTCCTGAGGGAGAGGTTCCCACCCAAGGAAGTCCACGCGGTGGTGACATGAGCACCCTGTACGAGTCTAACTGGGATCTTTGGCAACAGTGGACGAACACCATCACTACCAAGGTGCCGTACATGGTCCTACCTGGTAACCACGAGGCAGCATGTGCTGAATTTGATGGCCCCAATCACGAATTGTCTGCCTACCTCAACGATAACAAGGCAAACTCAACTGGTAACTCTACAAGCAAACTTACTTATTACAGTTGCCCAGAATCTCAGAGGTAAAAGCTGACCGTGAATCTTATACTGCTCGTATTGTCTTTAATGTAGCACATGCTAATTTTCCTTAGAAACTTCACCGCCTATATAAACCGCTTCAAAATGCCTGGAGACGAAACCGGTGGCGTAGGAAACTTCTGGTACTCCTTCGACTACGGCCTTGCCCACTTTGTCTCTATCGACGGTGAAACGGATTACGCATACAGCCCTGAATGGCCCTTTGTACGAGACCTTAAGAATGGCGAGTCTCACCCTCTGGAGACGGAGACCTATCCTACAGACAGTGGACCTTTTGGCAGAATTGATGGCACCTGGCAAGATAACACCGGATATGAACAATATCAGTGGTTGGCAAAAGATCTTGCCAGCGTCAACCGTACCAAGACTCCGTGGGTCATTGCCATGAGCCATCGTCCAATGTGGAGTTCAAGCACCTCGTCATACCAAACTTATATCAGAGCAGCTTTCCAGGATCTGATGCTCAAGAATGGTGTGGATGCTTACTTGTCTGGCCACATTCACTACTATGAGCGTCTGTACCCTCTTACATCCACTGGAGCTGTCGACAATGGCTCTGTCATCGACCAAAACACCTACAGGACCAACCCAGGTGTTTCAATGACGCATATTATCAACGGCATGGCTGGTAATATTGAAAGTCACAGTATTCTATCTGGAAAGATCCAGCCCAAGACCGCTGTCCTTGATATGACACACTACGGATTCAACAAGCTCACATTTTTCAATTCCACGGCAATGAAATTCGCCTTTGTACTTGGAAAGGATGGCTCTATTGCTGACGAGGTTACATTACTGAAGCAAAGCGCTGATGGCAGCTCTACCAGCACCTCTGCCTCTGCCACTGCTACTACTACGAGCGGCCTTACCACCCTCACCAGCGGTACCAGCACGAAGACCTGCATTCTCAAAACGTTAGTTTCCATTTCGTTCCCGAATTTCGTTCTCTCTCCTAATTTCCAATCGCCACAGATCTTCGACCATTGGTTCTGCTTTTACGTCCGGAACTTCCTCTCCTACTACCGTTGATTCTTCCGCATCTGAGACGTCTCCGGGCGCTACTGATACCGCGTCGGTTCCCTACACATCCACAACGGTCTATACTACCATCACATCGGTCATCTCCTCTTGCGAACCAACGGTCAAAGACTGCCCTTACACCACGGATCCTATCACCGTAACAGATACCATCATCGACTACACAACTTTCTGCCCCGTTACCGGATCTACCGGAACTGCTGTTCAGACTACCGGTACTCAAGCAGCTACCAGCGATGTTCCATACACGACTTCTACTGTCTACAAGACTACCACGTCCACCATCAGCGCCTGCGCCTCGACTGTAGTAGACTGCCCATACACAACTGCCCCATTCGTGGCTACCGTTGTCGTTGTTGACTACACTACTTACTGTCCTGTCGCAATCGCTTCCGCCACCACTCCTGCAGGAGGTGTCGAGACCGTCCCCGTTATAGGTGGTTCTGTAACCACCCCCGGAGGAGGCATCGAGACTGTCCCCGTTGTAGGTGGTTCCGAGGCAACTGGTGAGGCTAGCATTGTGACCAGTGCTGAGGCAACTCTTCCTGCTGGCCCCGAGCCCGTTTCTACTCCAGTTTCTTCCAATGGCGCTGCGGCTCTGCCCACTGCTCCTGTTACCAGCGCGAACACTACCGTCGGTACTGTTCCAGTGCCTGGTGCGGCTACCCGTGTTGGCAGTGCTTCGTTTGCTAGTGTTGTTGGTTTTATTGGTTTTGCTGCTTATTTCCTGTAACGGCCTTGTTTAATGCATGGAGATGGGGATATTTGTAGTCATAGATAATTATAAAATGTATCGATGGACGCGATGCACCGCGACTTTAGATGGCCATGGCTAGGTGAGCGAGGGTAAGCGTAGGTAAGCGTGCGACCATTACAGTATATATAGCGCGTTATGGGTATTCTGGGCGAGCCGGAATACGGTAGTCTTTTTTGGCTCAGTGAGGTGTAGCGCAAGCGTAACCGTACATCGTTACAGTTGCTGTCACTGCATCATATTCGCCAGTTCGCTTGTTTGGCCGGTTCGTTGTACATGTACGTTACTATTTTCATAAACACTGAACCCTCTTTCTCCCCCTGAGATTGCGCAAATTTGTATAATTTATAGAGAAATTGCGTAGAATCTCCCTTCTCTTCCTATATTACACAATTGCACAAGACGGCAAATTTTAGTTGCTTTTTATACCTCTCACCTCTATTTCCTCTGAATTCCTTTCTTCCCTACTAAAAATCGGAAAGTTAAGCTTCTAGGTTACCCTGTGCTGCCCTATATCGTCTCTGTTATAGTAGGAAAGGTATGTTATTAATACCTTTCCTACTATAACCGGTGTGTCGGCGTAAATGTAGCTGTAACAGTCAAACGACAATGCGGCAGCTCGGACGCTCTTAAACTGATGTTCCTTTGGTGCCAAGATTGGGCGACTCGCTCGTGTCGGCATCTCACATGCGAAATACGTTGGCATCTTGCGTCTCCAGGTTTTCCAGATTCTCTAGATTCCCCAGATTCGATTCCCCAGATTCTCCGGGTTCTCCCACCCCTCCCCCCCAGTCCCCTTAGCCCTCTCTATTTGCCCCTCTCTCAACAACAACTATAACTCAACACCCACCTCTTCTACACTCAATTAACTCCCCTTCCTTCCCCTTCCATCCTTCTTCCTTTCCCCAGAAAGAGATACATGGCGACCTAACAATTATGGCCAATATAGAGAAACCTTTCTCTGAACATGAGTCTATCATCTCACCCACCACCTCGTTGACCGCGGATATCGTGACCGAGGACGATTTGACGCTATGGCAAGCCGTCCGCAAGTGGCGCAAAGTTGTTCTATACTGTTTTGGCCTTAATGCTGCCGTTCTCCTCTATGGTTACGATCAAGCCATCGTTGGGAGTGTTTCTGGATTGCCTGCTTTCCAGTATGTTGAACCCCCTGTTGATCTTTGACTCAGAGAGAGATTATTGTGCGAAAGCTAACCTTAAAAACCTGATAGACGTGATTTTGGTGAATTGATGGCGGGCAAAATCATACTTCCTTCGCTTTGGCTTGGGCTCTGGAATGTTGGTACTCCTATTGGTACTATGATTGGAGCAGTCATTGGAGGATGGTTCCAAGATCGGGTTGGCAGACGCTGGTCGCTATCTGCTGGGAGTGTGATTGCGGCTATGGGTATCGCGGTCATGTTTACGTGCTTTGTGTCGGATGAGGTGTTGACGAGGAGAGCCTTATTTTTGGCGGGAAAGTTGGTGCAGGGTTTAGGGATTGGGATGATTATGTCTACGACGCAGACTTGGAGTGAGTTATCTGTTTTTGAGGTAGAGATGGAAGCTAACACCGATACCAGTGTCGGAAGTTCTACCACCTCTCTTGCGTGGACCTGTTCTTTCTTTCCTGTCGATTTTCACCCTTCTCGGTCAATTAATCGGAGCAATTGTTGTCTTCACGTCTCTCGACCTGCCAGGAAGAAAATCATACACCATATGCTTTGCTTCGCAATGGCCTTTCTCGATAGCAACGTTGATCATGGCTTTCTTCCTCCCAGAAAGTCCTACTTACCTTATTCGCAAAGATAAGTTCGATCTAGCCTACAAGGCTCAGACCCAACTCAACGAGCCAAATGCTCACACAGAATCGATCGTCGAGGGACTCCGCATCTTTATCCAGGAAGAGAGAAAGATGTCCAAATCCACTTATATGGACTGCTTCAAAGGTCAAAACCTTCGCAGAACCATGATCGTTGTCTTTTCCTGCGTCATCCCTCAGACTTTCGGCCTCACCCTACTCGCTAAAGCAAGCTATTTCCTGCAAGTCGTCGGCATGAAAGCCAGAACTAGCGTGATGATGGTTGTTGTCGGTATCGTTGTTGGATTAGTAGCCAATACAGCAAGTTTCTGGACTCTCTCGTATTTCGGTCGTCGGACTTTAATTCTTACCTCGCTGAGTCTATCAGCGGTGCTGTGGACTACGGCTGGAATAGCTGGCTGTTTCAGTGGAACAATAACGGTTTGGTATACTACCCCCTTCATCCCTTATTTGATTCCCCTGTGATGCTAACATAACACAGGTACACCGCCGCAACATTAATGGTGGTGATCCTCGTCAACGGCCTCGGCTCCTGGCCCGCCTCCAGCGTCGTCGCATCCGAAGTATCAACGCTCCACCTCCGCGCAAAATCCCAAGGTATCGGCTGGTTCACAAACGGTCTCGCCGCAGGAGTCATGGGATTCGTACTTCCCTACATCTTCAACCCTGACCAAGGCGACCTCAAAGCCAAGACCGGATTTATATATGGTGGTATGGGGACCATTGCGGTGGTGGTTACGTGGTTCATTGTGCCGGAGATGAAGGGGAGGAATTGGGTAGAGATTGATAGGTTGTTTGAGGAGAGGGTGTCAGCGAGGAATTTTGAGAGGTCTATGAGGGGGGTTGATGGGGAGGAGAGAAGGGAGAAGGGGCTGTGATGTTGATTTAGCATCATCTTACCCGTAGACATCCCGTTGCGCTGCGTTTTTGTTTGTTCTATCCATCGAGGTATACGGCTTGAAGAACCTTCAAGAATGCGGGAGTTCCGGCTGATGAGTACCAGGAAGGTATTGATGAGAAGGTGTCAAACGAGATTTCCAATTCTTATAGTGGTGATCCACTTCAGTCTTGCGTTCACCCATTAAGGCGGCAAGAGGCTCAGATTCTNAAGAATGCGGGAGTTCCGGCTGATGAGTACCAGGAAGGTATTGATGAGAAGGTGTCAAACGAGATTTCCAATTCTTATAGTGGTGATCCACTTCAGTCTTGCGTTCACCCATTAAGGCGGCAAGAGGCTCAGATTCTACGCTATGCCTATTGGCACGATTGAGAGTAAAAAGCAAGTGGATTACAAGCTTGTGTATAGCAGAGCGGGCGCAATGCCCAATTTTCTTGAGTCTATGGTCGTATGTGATAGTTTCTTGACTGCGATAGTATATATATCCTCTGTGTTGTTCTAGCAGCTGGCTAACCTATCACATTACAAATGTTAAGTTACGCGTTGCGTTGTGCGTGCCGCCTTACATACGCGTACTTCAAGAACGAGTATTAAAGACATCTTAAAGGGCATCAAAGGACATATAGAAGACTACACACGCCACAGCTTCCCGAAAATTGGCAAGCAATCCATGTATGTAACCCCGTCCGATTCAGATTTCTCGTTGCATTCTAAGCAGTTTAAAAAGGCCACTGTAGCAGCATTCCTAATACTTGTTGAGATCCCCACCTTACCCCTTGTTCTCCCTTATTCTTCCTTAATGTCCCTAGAAGAAGGCGAAGGCACCGAGAGCAAGAAACCCAACAGCGGGTTTTGCAATAGAAGCTGCGCCAGAAAAAATAGGCGTCTTAGAAGTGGTGGCGGAGGGAAGATCACTGGTGCTGTTGGTTCCGACAACTGTTGGCTGTGTGGAAACCAATGAGCCCTGGCATGCGGCGAAGTTCTCCTGGCATGTTGAGAGGTTAGCACCTGGCGAAGTGAGGCAGTTGTTCAATGAATCTTGGCACGAAGAAGATTCTGAGGATGAGGCTGGACGCGTTGTGACAGTAGTAGGGTAAGAACTGCTAGATCCTAGGGGTGGCGCAGGATGCGTTGTGACAGTAGAATGGTGAGAGCTGCCAGATCCTAGG